>CAAKHG010020637.1:5707-28816 GCA_901007715.1 Dactylopterus volitans
CTGAGCTGGTTTCCCTGCATTCAGCAGACGGATGTCCTGAAGGGACAAAAAAGCCAACAAGCACGTCAAACTTTGCGTCACCAACCAAATTAGGACGAAAAACAAAGTTAGTTACTAGGGTCGCAAAGGGGCGGATGACTTACAGCTAGCTACCGTATGAATAGATTTTTATTTAATTTTTGCAACTTAAACAGTAATACCATTATAGATCATTACTCCATAATGTTATAAAAAACTTCCTTGACTTCCTATAACGGGCAGGCTCAACTGTGTGGCTTCACTAGTCTTGTGCTTTGGGCTCAAAAGTGTGGCCTCCAGGGTTTAAGCAATCATCTGTGCATGTGATGGAGGCGTGCACAGTGCACGCAGGTGGCGTGGCCTCAATAGCCCTGCAGTAAGCAGTGCTGTGTGCATGTGATTGCGGGGTGTACTTGCATTACATCTGCTTGTTTTAGCCAAGATTATGCTACTATATATTTTCCACAACTATATTTAAGTTCCCTATTGAGTATGTTTTTTTGTGTTTTATTCCCGTAAATTCCCATGGAAAGTTTCCCACTTCGAACATTCCCGGAAATTTGCAACCCCATTAGTTGTTGACTGACGTGTTTGCTCTCCTTCGCCTGGCGAATAAGCGACTGCACACCGTCTTTAGATTCAAACCTTGTGAGCTTCAGCATGATGGATCAAGGAAAAGGCCGCGTGCCGTCTGGGTGTGCTAGCTTTGTGTAAAACCACCTGCATAGCTCGGTACCCTGCTCCTGTTATCGAGCCTGTTCCTGACTCACCGTCTGCAGCAGGGTCTCCAGGTGGCTGAGCTGCTCGTCGTACAATCCTGACTCCATCTGGATTTTAGTGACGATCCTCTGAAGCCTCTCGAGTCTGAACAAGATTTTGACAAAAGCAGAAAAATGTTAACAAAAGGGAGGAAACACCATCTGAACACCCATGACACCCGCTGTGTTGCTCTGTGAGCCGTAAAGTCAGACAGGCAGACGCAGGAGCACTCACGGCTTCCCACGCCGCAGCAAATACTCCAGCTTATGAGGATCAGTCACAAAAGCCATATCTCAACCCTCCACAGACCGAAGCTCCGGCTGCAAGACCGCTGGCTGCGTCTTGGGAGAAGCAGCGGCGCCGTGAGGCTAAAACCCGCCTCCGAGTTCTGACAAAGGCTGCTCATTCAGCCGCTCCACGTCCCAGAACTGTTAACAAGACCGTCGTCGGGCTGCTGGATGAGCGCGCGACCCCATGACACGGCATCGCCGCATTTCCCAGGCCTTACGCAACGCGCCGGGCGTCTGGACAAACGTCATCAGGCCCGCTTTTGGTCTCAAGTGTTCAACACGGGTCGCTAATTCTCGCACGAGGCCAAACTTTCAAAAACGAAGTCCGTCTACCTGCCAACATGAAGCGATGTAACAAGTCTGCAGCCGCATATTTCGGATTTCTACAAAATTTGTGCTTCACAGCAACGTTGAAAGTAAACGGGGGCATAGATGACATCGACGCATTTCTGACATTCCCTCGAGGGGCATATTTTGATGACACTGGAACATCAGCAGACAAGCTAACTCGATAATGCAAGTGCTTGATGATGTCAGCGTAGACTCGTTACAGAGGTACGTGGTTAGCATAGACTGACTCTCATGAAGGCTACTAGGTTTATGTAGACATATTTATCACTCAGTCAAGGAATTTGATGTAATACTGAATATAAACCAAGGACATGCTAGAGGAGGGGTCTGTGGCTAACCTTTCCAACTCGATCCTCAGCAGCCGCTCCCGCTCCAGAATGGCCACATGAAGTCGACCCCACTCCTTCTCCACGTCGATGGGATGGTAGCCCGGAGGGACCTTCACCTGTCCGGCGTGCACGGCGCTCTGAGGGGCCAGCAAGAGGGGATGGGGGGGTCGGGGTAAAAACGCGTGTGTCATCACTCGACAGAAGAGAACGCGACGGAACTCAAAACGGCACGAAAGCGGGGCGCGTCTTGCCTCGAAGGACTGGTAGATGTGTTTGGAGCGGTTCTTGTCGGTCTCTTTCACCGGCAGCTCCGTCTCCTTAAACTTCAGGAACTGGCGCCATAGAAGCTAAAAAAAACAAACAAAAACATACGTAAGGAATCATTTTTACCTATTTTTAAATCAAAATCAACATCTCACATTTGGTTGATTTCCTGATTTGCCTTTTTTTCTGCCATGTGTAAGAAAGTCAATGTAAATGTGCTGAAACCTGAGTCTACCCCGCGTAAATGACACTTTATGATACTTTATCGCTATCTATCATTGTTATTATTGCGGGTAAGCGTGACTCATGTCGACCTGTGTCAGCTAAATTCCTAGATAGCTTGCGGACACCACAGCCCATCATGCTACAGGTCTAATAGCCTGCGTCTATGCCGTCATTCATGCTTCCTCATGACCGGCACAAATCAAATTGACAACTGAATGAGTCAAATAGCTTTTACGAGCCCCGTCGACGGGAGGGAAAAAGGTTACTCGGTGTCCGTCACGGATGCCGAGCGCACCCAGGCCCATCGGCTCCTGACGATAAGTTGCGGCTGATAATTTGACTTCAAAACAGAGTGAACAGAAAAAGAATAAAAGTCACGCTATGCTTATTGTTCCACAGCGCCGACAGGGAGCGGCCAACGCGGCGGGTTCTCCTGAGGATTCAAGCCCCATTATCTGTCTCCTGGGCTGCGACGGCTGAGAGGAGCCGCCTCTTTAAAAAAGCCCAGACATGACGTAACGCCGCTCTTTGATCCGGCAATGGCCGCCCGCCAAATTTTTTTAACAATATGAATGGAGACGTGTGCTGCGCTTGAACCGGTCTTCTTTTAACAAAACGGGAAAACAAGCCTTTCTCAGAAAGAAAGTGCGCCGCAGCGGTTTTTTTTTGCTCACCTCCACCTCCTCGTAACTGCCGGGGAACTTCCTCTCCTCGAAGACCATGACATGGTGGCGGATCCACTGCAGCAGAAGGGTCACCAGCTCGTAGTACTCCTGCCAGCGCAGCTCCAGCTCCTGCAGCCGGCGCCGCGAAAGAGACAAGCACACAGCGGCGGCGTTAGCGGCGGCAGACAGCGGGGCTCTTCTTCTTCTTCTGCCGAGCCGGTCAGCTCGCGCCAAACTGAATTAGCCACAGACAATCCGGGTCTTGTTGCGAGTGGGTGAGGAGGGAAAGTTTGGAGAGCGGGTTGATGCGGGGGGCAGCGCTGGAGGAAGACACTCGTGGGAGGGACACCAGCTTTATTCTCGAATGCTTTGGTACCCATGATGGAAAAAATAATCCAGCATCAGATCTGTCTTGATTTCTGGGCTCGGAATAAGAGGTTCACGTGTTTTGTGTGCTTCTAAGAGGCTTTCGCTTGGTTAAGACCTCTGACCGCTCATCCAAAAGGGGTTCTTCAGTGCTGATTGGCTGTTGGGGAGCCCCCGGTGTTTAAAGAAAGAAGCCATGTATGATAAACTTCGACCATCTCTAAACCGAGCAGGAGGACTAAAACATCACGCATCACCTACAGCGCCGCTTCGCTTTGACTCATGTGAACCCCAACTCACATGGCGGACTAGGTGAGTCGGCGACTCTCAGCTAACCCTAACCGCCGGGATTCCCAGTTAGAACCGAAGAAGCCTGAAGATGAAACATCTCCAACAACCACCGGAAGCCCAGCGGCCCGCTGCCTCGGCTCCTCAGACACCACAACGACTGACGACGGAGGAACAACACAGACGCGTTTCCATGCAGACGTCTGGATGTGCGCCCGTTTGCTAACGCCACAGGCTGCTAATTTGCCGCGGCGCTCGGTTTCACAAGACTCCCATTGCCCTCCGCTCGCAACTCAACGGCTTCCTCATAAGCGGAGTCACAAGCTGCCTCCGTTTTGGATGAAACCAGATCGAATTAGAGCGACGTGGATGGACAGCGTTTAAAAATACATATGCGTGTGTTGTTAAGCGTTGCGTCAAACCGGGCGTGCTCACGTTGACTCGGACGCCGTCGTGCGCATCAGCGCGAGGCATGACGTCGTACAAGGAGGACACGTAGGTGATGATGGACTTCTCGTCAGGGTGAGGAACGTCCACATCTGTGAGGACAAATACTCATTATTTAATTTCGCAAATTAATATAAATATTAAAAAAGCTATATTAGAGAACAAATGGGGATTAGTCGACACTGTGCGTCTTACCCTCGGGGTCCAGCAGGCGTGTCACTCCCAGGTCTCGCTCGGCCACGTTGAAAGCCTGCTCCAGGTTCTCCAGGTTGCTCTGGCGGTGCACTTTACCCATGTCGATGAGTCTGGGACTAGAAGAACACAAATGAGTGTCGTCAAATGTTCTCTGGCAACTTGGATGCCAGAATGGAAATAAAAGCGGTTTCTTATGTGGTTTCTTATGCATTACATAAATGTTCGAAAAGATGTCAAAATTTGGCAACTGCAATGGAGCCCGTTAAAGTGAACACTGATGCAGAATTGCCTCGCTCTGTATGCAACCTCATGTATGCTCTGTGTACCCCAATTTATTAATTCTCAGAAACCCACAATATCTGCATTTCTTTTTTGTCCTCGAGGAGTTTGAATCTCTCTGGCAGATATCAGAGCATCTGAGGGTGGAAGGTATCTACAAGGAAGCCAACTAAATGAAGCTGGCAGCCAGCCACAGCTGAAGTCTCCGGGGAGACGAACGCTCGCATGTCCGGACAAGCGAACGCATCACAAACTAACATCTATGGACCTGCAAATGTGCTTCACACACGGCTACATGTGCACATGGAAGGCGAAAGACTCATACAGGTCTCTGACGCACAGAGCGGAGCGGCCTGGGCGCGGTCCATACACGGGAGGAGAGTCCGCCGGCCTCAAGGAGCCGCTAACCCTTGGACCTCCTCGTCCACGGACGCCACGAGACCTCCAACCAAGACCCGGACCGCCACTGCCAGATCGGGCTCCTAAGCCGTGTGAGCTGCGACCTGAAGTTTGCCCTGAGGGGACGTCCTCGCGGAACATCACCACCCGACGGTCCACGCCGCCGCTGACGGATCCTGACGCGCCGCCAGCCGAGCCGAGACTCCTCTTCCTCATCTTTGATTCGTGCTATCAAATCTCATCCATCATTGGCTCGCTCTGACGCCGCCGTGGCGGGGAAAAAAAAAAGCCTCCTAGGGGTTTCTAGCCGAGTCGCTGCGCCTGGTCCGCCGGCGGTTATGTGTCAGGCCCAAACTGGAAACTGTCACACGCCAAACCCCAAGAAAAAGTCAAATCCTCTGGACGAGCCAAGCAGAAGGAATTCATAATCTGCACCATAATCTGGCCTCGACGCCGCCTCTGGGCTCCAGACCTGTTTTTTTTTTTTCATGTAGCAGCCACAGAGTGCTGAAGCAACGCCCGGATGCCGCACCCCCGGGCTTTGTGAAAGGTAGCAACTAATCCAGCCAAGCAGAAGGGCAAAGGAGAAAGAAAAGTGGCAGAGAAAGAGGCTGCAAGGTGAAAGGAAACTTGCCCCTGCGGGCGTCTCTTTCAGGCATCAGCGTCTCCTCTCAGCCGCTACGACCTTTCTGCTCCCTGAACGCACCGCCAGCCTCCAATAAAATGTGTGCAAATCTTCCTGGGAGACGAGCGCGCGCTCTTTTCCCAGGAGGCCAAAGACGCAGATCAGCCTTTAACCACTAATTGCACCTTCGGGACAAACAACAGCTCCTCGGCAATCTCGTCGCGCTAATTTGAGGTATTATACTGCGTTGCTCAAGGGCCACGCCCTGTTCCTCCTCACGACCTGATTGGCTCACGGAGAGTCTCCCTCTAGGTTCGGTAGCCAGAAGGTGGCTGAAAAGATGGCTCTGATGGGTGGCGCCAAAACCATTAAATGTGATGCTGTACTTTTCTAACTATATTGACACTAATAGTGATCACTGAATGGGGATTTTTCTTAGGTTGTCGGTTTTAACAAAAAAAAAAAGGCTCATTACACTTATCAAATGACGCCTACCGGCCATTAATAACACATTTAGTGTGAAAGCAAATGACACAGTTAAATAAAAATGTTGTTATGGAATTAAAAAGTAAAAAATAAATAAATGAATTCAAGGGAAATAGACCAGATTTAAGTACCTACGATGTACAACATGTGCTTACCGTTGCACTATTTTGAATATTGTTCGATCTCCTAAACACGCCATCATTTTTTTTGCCAGAGCGGCTTAATCATTTTTTCTTGCGTTCTGACGTCAGAACAAACGATCGGGGCACCTCATTTCCCTCATCTTCATTATTCATAAAAAAAGGTTACTCATCTTCCTCAGCCTACGTGAACGAGCGTCATATCTGCAGTTGTTCCTGCTGTTGTTGAGAGCTTTCGCACACACGATAGAACATTACTGCTTGGAAGTGCTTGGAAATACTATACTTATAGTATCAATATAGTTAGAAGAAATGAAAATCAAATGAGTATTTGATTCAATTCAGTACTTTCAGTCCCAACTGAGGTTTTTCAGTCCCAAAAGCCTCATTAAAAAGACAAAAGCACGTTTGATATATCACACTCCTAATTAGTTTTCCTTCAAAATTGGTTCAAACACAATTTAAAAGCACATGAGGGGTTGCCGGGTCCAAAATCATCACCCATGTAGCTGCCTTCAGTCACTGCTGAGGGTGAAATCGAATCTTTCTGGCAGGTTTCAACAGGCATCAATTATGAGAGTGATTTGAGGCCCCGCCGGGGACCCGCCTCACTCACTAGTGCTTGTGTATGACGGCGTTGAAGAGTTTGCCGTCCCGCCAGCTGGTGCTGAAGTTGTCGCAGCGGATGCCCTGGTAGCCGTCCGTCATCCTCTGGGACCACAGCAGAAGCTTCTCCTTCGCCGTCATGTCCTCCGACTGGCCGTTGACCTGGATGTCCGAGATCTGAGAGGGGCGGAGACGGGCGGGAGGTTAGCGAGGGAGGTGGGAGGGCGGGCAAACGTGGAGGGAATTAGTCATTAGTGGGAAACCGAAGGATGAAAGTTGAGTGATTGGACGCCCGCATTCAATCTCCCACCGATGTTAATTTCACACCACCTTCACGATTCCTCCACCTCGGCGCGATTCCTGTCCAGGCTAGTCGGGGAAACGCCGCCACGGATGCGGCATCCAGTTGGCATTCCGTTTGTGGGGAATGTTGTGTCCCGGGCCAGATGAGTTGTTTTTGTCTTTTTTTTTTTTTTTATTTGTGTCGAAAGTGAGTCAGTCACATTCTTATCGCTTCATAGCTTTTAGCTTTGAAACTTTTGAAAGTTCTACCTTTAGTCAATATTTGTTGGTAGTTCAGGACATTAAAAAAAAAATGGAAGGTGATTTGGGAGTGTTTGATCAAGATGGACAAAATGTGGCTAGAGGGCCTAAACCAATCCATGGGCCACCTATATGGGACTGGCAAAGTCCTCAAAGGGTGTCCTACAGATGGTGTCCTACAGAAGATGTCCTACAGATGGCGTCCTACAGAGGGCGTCCGACAGATAGCATCCTACAGATAGCGTCCTACAGATAGCGTCCTACAGATGGCGCTGTCTACATGCAGGACCAAAAGCTGAAGCTCAATCGAGGTAGAAGTCGTCACGCTTTTGATGAGCAGTCATTTACGACACGGACGGACATTTATCCGATCGAGCATGCTAACTATGCTACGAACTTGCGAAAAAGGACTGAAAAACTTGTGCTTGGCCCCCTTAGCTAACTTTAAGTAAGCGCGGCGCTGCCGGAGGAGAATTCGAGCCTCCACATTGACGGTGAGCCCTCCTCAATGGCGCCGCCATTATTCTTCAAGAAGCTTCATTTTTTATTTTGGTAACTTGAACCTGTTTGATGCCCGGGGAAAAAGTAGACGGGATGTGGTTGGCAAGCGTGGCACGTCGACAAGTTCTGCACCGGAGCCGGCGCACCCTCCCCCCTGGGAGTCAGGCGGGGTGACTCATACTCCCTCACCCCAGATGGTGGTTCACTCCTTCACACCCAGCGGAGTTAGTCTGTTACGTTCTATGCTATTTCGAGGATCGCGGGTTAGAATCAGAGCTGAATTTTGCAGAGCGCGATCCCTTCTGATCGGTTCCGAGGAGTCGGGAGAAGAGGCAGCTGACAGATGTAGATCCCAGAGGAAAGAGGAGGGGAAAAAAATAACGGAACACAACACTGACAGCTGAGGAGACCTGGAAGTGGAGGATGATGGTCCATATTAGGCCCAGGGTCAGCTTGGGGTTCCCGTCTGCGATGTCGTCATTTCTGATGTTGACCAGCTTGACCTGGAAACACCAAGCACACAGCAACAGGCGTATTTTTAGAGACGGAAGCACAGTGAGGCCGCTGTCTCCTAAGATGTTTTTTTTTAAGGTTTTCCGGGGTAAAGAGGTGCGACTTCCTGGATCGTACCTGCCGGTGTCGGAGGAAGTCCAGTGCGATCTGTACATTCTGCAGCTTGTGGAAGCGCATGCGTCCTTTCTCTCTGGGCTGAGGACGACACAAACATTAGTGTCTATGCGTCAAAATGGAAGGGAAGGAGAACCGAAGGAGATCGGAGACGCCGATGACAAGACGTTAATGGAATTAAAAAAAGAAAAAAAAACACAAGAAATGTGGCAATGACAGATGAATCCCTGATCTTTTTTTCCAACTGGGAATTCATTCTGGTGGTTATTGGCTTAAAAAAAAAAGTACTGCGTTTGATGCCCGATGCTAAAACGCCACTGGTCCCTGCTAGCTCCCCGACCGAGGAGCAAACGCAACCTCTCGAAAACTAACTAGCAAGACAATTTGCATCATCTGACCCAGTAACACAGTTTTGCATGATTTGAGTCAGATGGCAAATTCATGATGCAAACTGCTGAGTGACGTACGGAAACAGCCTCAAAACAAAGTACTCAAACTGATGGGATAAACAAATGTGAGCAGCTCCAACAACAGACTGATTGTATGTAACCATTGACTGTATATAACCATCGACCGTATATAACCATGGACGTATATAATCTGGCCTCAACCTTAATAACAATAAAGACCAGGTATCCCAAATACAGATGATGTCATTCAGAGTTTGCACAGTAGCGACCAGAAAATGGAGCCGTGGTATCGAAGCCCCGCCCACCTCGATCACCAGTGATCAATTTATCATAAAAAACACATTTTTTATGGCTTGAAACAGACAATAACAGTTATGGAAAGTTAGTGTTATACGTCTTCTCCTACGTAGGATTCCTAAGCAGACGTCTGTAAACGCCTCCACCACTTCCTGTATTCCACTCAGAGCAGCTGTCAATCACCAAGCCACGCCCCCACCCCCCATTTACAGCGTCATATAATCTAATTGAAACCAAATTTATCAGAAAAAAATGAACACTTGAACAAAACATCAGTGCTGTTGAAAACTACCTAAAATGACAGAAAGCATCTTGGAGAAAATTTTAATTTGGTCCAAATCCCACCCACTGACGTGGAGGAGGCGGGGTCAGCCGGCCACCATGGGGCAACGGAGAAGTTTTGGCTTCACAATAAGGAGCTACCTATGGTACTGACTAATGACTGGATATTTTTTCTTCCTACCCAGCAGCGGAATGGTCGAAGCCGACTGGACAAACAGAAAATAAAACAACACAACATCATGGAGGTGTGGCTACCATGCACGAGGAGAGAGCGGGCGGGTGGCGTCAACACAAAGCAGAAGGTGCACGAGGCCGACCGGAAGTCACGAACCCACTCACCAACCGAGCGCTCCGGACCATGTCTCTCTCCCTCGGCTCGAGGGAGAGGAAGAGGAGGCGGCAAAGATCGGACGGAGGTTAACGGGAGGGGAGGGTGAGAAGAAAGGGGATGGGGGGGGGTAGTTGTAGGAGGAGGAGGAGGAGCAGAGAAGAAGAACCGTGGGTCAAACAGCAAACGCACAGGCCGAAGTTGAGTACATGAAAAGAGGGTCAGCGCAGCAGCAGGTGGAGGTAAAAAAGCCGGAGGAAAAACATAACCTGCTTTAACGCAAAGAAAAGACTGACAGCGAATGGGATGTCACGGTGGAAAGCTCGGCTCTCGGGTTTGTCGCCGTGGCGACGGCGCGTCGGGCTGACGCGCGGCGCCTCGTGTAAACAGCCGGGGGTCAGTTTGTGGATTTAAAAGCCGGAGGGAGGATGAGGGCTGAGATGGCGACGGAAAAGGAGGAGGCGGGGCCCGATTTCCGCTGCGCCAGACGTCGGGATTGGCTACTCACCAGCGTCTCGCCGGAGAGGACCTCCAGCAGGGAGATCAGGTTATGTCCATCTCGGAGGTCTTCATACAGGTCTGTGACGCGGCGCTGCGCCTGCGGGGGGAGAGGGAGCATGGATCAGAAACTTGATGGACCAAAAAAAAAAAAAAGGATCGACCAGTCATAACAGGTACCTTACTTTTTACTTTTATATTTGAGACCTTTTTGGATCATATTCAGTCCAACAAAATCTCCCATCCGAGACCAGGAACCTTTGGAGGTCCACCTCAAGAACCAGGTCTCAACCAGAACTAGTTATTTTACCCCTAGAGGTCCCTGCTCAGGCAGTATCACTACTTTGAAAAGTTTGGAAAATTTGAGGGGGGCGGGGCTTACAGCTCCGAACATTTCTGATTGGATCATTATTACAGCCAGCCACTGGACTGCCGTGCAGCAGCTTTTAAGAGGGTCTTTGTCAAACTGTTCAACTAGACCGAACCCCCACCCACCTCCAGTCCATTCAGGCGCCCTCATGGAGGATCCGCCATTTTAAATCCCATCCAAAACCGATCAATCCAGGGGGGAAGTTGCATCGTACTAATATTTACTCAAAAACTGCTCAATCTTGACATGAAATACTGTCATTCATTGACAACTCTAGAAAGACCCAGATGCCACGATGGCAGACGTGGGTCATTTGATAGTCAAGCGTAAAACCAGAATCAAGAATCAAAGACACCACATAGTTCTGGAGTCCATTTTTATTTTTATCCACGTTCCTCCATGTTAATAAGTCGGAGGTGTTCTACTTCCATTCACCTGGAGGGATGAACGGCGCCTCATCCAGCCGCGGCTACAAACACTGGAGAGGGCGGGGCCAGTTTGATGAAGGCTTATATTGTTGTATGCCAAAAAAAGAAAAAACCCTCAAATGAAATGTAAATACAGTGTTTGTGTTTTTATACCTCAGACGACTAATTTGCCTGATTATCGTGCCGGAACCTTTACGGAACTAAAAGTTCTGCGTTCTTTGGATGGTAAAGTTGTTGTTTTGTTTTGTTTTCCCTAACCAAATCAACTTTGCGGCATGACTGCAAACTCAAAAACATGACTTTTTTTTTTTTAGTTCATTCTTGATTGTTCCTCTCACAGCAAAACAAGATCCAAACCCAAGAAACCAGTGACTCGGAGTCGCAGCGGGGCGGCTGCACTCGACGTGGACCCTTGAAATAAATCAGTGCCGTGCAGAAGTAAGAGTGGCAGCAACGACGGGGACTGGCAGATGATTCATCTCTGATTTATAATCTGGGCATGCGCGGGAGTGTTTGCGGTGCGCAGCGCGGCGGCGCGGGCGAGGAATTCATCGCCGCCAGCAGAAACCAGAAACCAGAAACAAGTCGACTGAGGGAGGCGGGAACACGGAAACGCCTCTCGCGAGGCCGTTTCTTGCGGGTTCCTGCAGGGTTCTTGTGGTTGCATTCTAGGTCAAAAAGCCGGGGTGCATTCTTCATTGCAGAGCGCGTGTTCAGGTCTGGAGGTGAAGGGGGGGTCATAGTGCAAGGAAATTAACCACACACACACACACACAGACTGGGGTAGAGTCCTGCCGGGACATGCCGTCACCTACCTGAGCCCTGCAATGCTGGCGAGGAGGGAAACGAGGAGGGTGGGATGGACGGGGTTAGAGGAGATGCAGGAAATAGAGAGAATGGAAACAAGAGAAGGGAGGATGAGAGCAGGAGTGAATGAACACCGCGGCGATATTTAGTTAAGCACGATGAGTAAGGCCTTAATCAGCTCAATCATCTCTTTGGGTGTGTTTTTTTTGGGGGGGGGAAGGGACGACTCAGCCCTCAAATGGAATGAGAGTAAATTTCCCCTGCAAGTTGCGACAGCGGCTGATTCACGCTGGCAAGAATTACAACGCCCCGAACGCAGATGAAGGTACAGCGAGGGAGCCGCGGGCTGCCGACCAGGCGGCCACCAGAGGGCAGCGCGTGCACGCTCGGGAGCCCCGCCGCAGGGGATCGCGGCCCCGGTGGGCTTCATGACGACACAGAGCTGGAGTCCTTCTTCTTCGCTTCATCTCAGGCAGAAGACAAGCGGACTTCTGTTGGTTGTTGAGGATGTTTCACCTTCATCAAAAAAAGTATGTCTGTGCGTGTTCTGGTTCGACCGGGTCAAAGGTATCTCGAGGGACTGAAATCAGGTCAGCCGGACTTGGCTATGTGTCTGGAAGACGTGATGCTAGTCCTGGCGAGGTCTTCCAGACACATAACCAAGTCTGGCTGACCTGATTCAGTCCCTCGAGGGACTGGACTCGGACCTAAAGCTAGTCTTGGGACAATCTTCTTGGGAAACATCTTCCGGACACATAACCAAGTCTGGTTGACCTGATTCAGTTCTTTGAGATTCATCCAAAGGGCTTCTTCAGTTCCTCTTGAATGGTCGCTGATACCAAGAAAATCTGAGTTGTTAAGGTCACCTGAGAGCCGTTAAGGTCGCATCAGTCAAGGTGAGAATGTCTGCTGATCTCCACCACTCACCTTGACCCAGGTGACTTTACACACTTTCTAGGTATCAGTGATTCCACTGGAAGTTTAACACCTGCAACTCCCCACCAACCAGTTAGAGGTGAAGAAGCCTATTGGCTGAGAGGTGGAGCACCTCGAACAACCAATAGAAGTCCGTTTCTACCTGATCTCTCTCACCACCGTGCCCTGGGTGACCGTGAACCTGCACAGACAGATTTAAACACCTTTCTGCTGCTCCTCCTGCCTTCGCGGCGGCGCGGCTGATCGGGCGGGGCGCCGCGAAATGACAAAATGACAAAAACCGCTCCCTGCGAGTCACGAGGACGGCCGCGCCGCCAGCCCTCTCGCGCTGAAAATCATTAGCTGCCTGTCATCCGCGACCTGACGTCCGTGGAGCCGGCGGGCGGCGAACACGCCCCAGCTTTTACGTAACCCGTCGGCCGGCGTTACGTAATTCCCAGTTCTTTCACCAGTAGTGGACCGTCGTTGAGACTGGAATCATTCTGAATTGAAGCTCGCGCCTCCACCCTCCCACCCCGCCCCCTCGCCGCTGTGACATTTCACTCTGTCTTGCACAACATGGGAAGAAGATATATCGGGCAGGGAAACGGCTGAGTGGCGTTTTATGGCTCCTCCCGGCTGCACCCAGCCAGCTCAGGCCGACCCTGAAGCCATTAAATCAGCTCAACCCGAGCAGAGCGGCGCTCACCGCCGCCGCTGTCCTCCTTCACTCTTTCCTAAGACCGGTTGCTAAGGCGCCGATTTTGATAAGATTGTCGGCACCGCGTGAGATACACCGCGACTGATTGGGAAAACAAAGTTGGTGTGCTCACGCGTGGGCGGCGCCCAGCAGAAGCAGCAGGCGACTGGAGTGAAAGTTCTGAAAACGCAAAAATGAACTGAGCGTTTGATTTCCTGCCGCGAAACTATCTTACTTATTGTTTTCAGGACCTACGTAGCTGCAAGTGTTTATATTCACATTTTAGATGGGTAATTTAATTTAGTTCTTATTTTCATTTAGTTTTTGTTTTTTTTAAAAATCTTTTTAACCGTTTATTAAATTGTGGCCCAGAAAAAACTGAATTTCCTTCCTAGTTCTAAAAAAAAAACTTAAATTAAATTAAATTGACTAACTGCCTCACATTGTCTGTTTGGTGAAGTCATAGGACATTTTGAAATTCCGTTCCCATTACTCCCGTTGATCAGTTAGAAACTTTAATTAACCAATTAATGGCAGAATTTGCTGTGACTTATTGTCATTAAATCGTATTTAAATGTGTTTAAATGTGAACGGCTTCTCTCAGTCATCATCTTCTCCCTGCTTGGTCGGCAGTTTGGAGCCTTCCACCTTTTGCTCTGAGGTGACTGGGTCAGTGATGAATTTCTTCTTCTGCGGTGGTTAAATTGGTCTTTGTGCAGGTTACTTTGGTTTCCTCCAAAGATCCATCGGGCGACTTTATGAAGGTAAACTTTCCTCCTAAAACTCCGACCTCGTCCTCATCGTCCTCAGCCAGGACGCCGCGGTGAGGCTCGCGTCCCCACAGCTCGCTGTTTCACGATTCTTCTTCTATTTGTTTTTTTTGGCCAGTGGTCATCGTAGATCGACACCACAGGAAGTTCTGTGGCGTAGTATTTGACAGCACTGCTTCTTATATAACTCAAGTACATTTTTAGTGAAACCTATTTTCTTTCTTTCACATTTGATTTGATCGTTTTTATGTGGTCCAAAATGGCGAAAAGCGCTGACTCATCCTCTGACTCGACACAGTCATGATGTGTCATGACTGTGTCTGTGCCGCGGTTCAGGTCTGGTGAAGTTTAGATCAGGATATGTGCAGGTACAAGTTTGTTAGAGGCTTGTTGTCATGGTTACAGTTAATGTTGACCCGGGTAAAGCCAGGTGAGGAGCAGGAGTGGTTTGTAAAAGACACGTGTAAAAATGCGTAAAAATAGTAAGAAAGAGCTGCACAAGGCCTGCTGGAGCCTCTGTTCCGTAAGTTTGAACATGCCGGATATAGCACAACCACAATTAGCGGATCCTGGTACCGGGTGCAGCTCTGCACGCATGGCTGGCGTTGGGTCAAGTTCTGGGCGGGAGTCCTGCCCAGCACATGTGCTACTGTTGGCTCGGGGCTCCCACCAGAACCCCCGACTCCCACCAGAGCACCTAAGTGAGTCCAGATGTGTGTGACTCACCTTCCAACAGAACACAAACCAGAGTGAGTGTGTTCTCACACAGCAGCGGCGGCGGCGGCGGCACAGCGCTCATGGAAAGGAAAACACACACTTTGCGCCTGTTTTCCCTCCTCCGGTTTCCATTTCTGGACCAGATGAGCGGCCGCACGTCTGAGCGCCCAACGCGCAAGTTACAACCCACCCCCCCCCAAAAAAAGGGTCACGGGGCCGCAAACGCCGCCGCCAGAGCGAGCTCCTCTGGAAGATAAGTGGCCCGAGCGGCAATATTTGCGGAGGGGGTGTCGCGTTGCGGAGGCTAATTTTTCATCGCTGATGAGAAGGTCCCGAGTGAGGAGCCTTCATGAGCTGTTTGCGCCCTTGGAAAGCCGTGATGGATCGGAGCGCTGACGGGCGTCTATCCCGCCCGATGACAGTTCCGAACTTCTGGCGAGCCTCGCCGCCGCCGCCGCCGTCGTGCGGCGTTAGCGGCGGAGTGTGAAACAATAAGTCACTCGCTAATGTGTGTGTGTGTGGGTGTGAGATGAGGTTTCAGTGGGCTTTTCAATGCACAGGTGAAGGATGGATTACCGGATAATGGTGGGAAACCCAAGATTCACTTCCACGCCACTGACCTCGCGGTGTGTTTTTTTGCGGGCTAAATTCTTGCCAACACAAACGCAGACGAGGCTCAGCCAATTGTAACCGCTGAAATAGTCCTTGTATTTAATGACCTGCAGGTGCAGATCATTAATCCTCAGAGACCGAAACTGTTATCTACCTCTTAGTCCCCTAATGACACCTGTGTAACATCAACCCTCCGACGCAAAATCAAGCTGTATCCATCAGCGTTTCTAGGACGACCTGGACTGTCAGAATATTTGTGCGGCAGCGAGTCACTGGAGACCATAAAATAAGCTGCGGGACCGTAAAAAAAGTCCTCTGGTTCTAGAGGCGTCTCTAGAAGTTTGCACATTATTGGTCCGAGTGAGACCATTTGGGCCGCTGATTGAAGGAATGCAGGACTCGTGTCCAACACACACTGGCCTCCTATTGGTGGACATGATGACACACTTTCCAAAGGTACTGTGGGTCAACAAATATGGCCGACCAGCATCTGTGCTAAAGGTCATTGAAAAATGGATGAAATATTGTGAAAAGATGTTCAATATCGGATCGGTGATTATGGATTTATCGTCCCTGAGGAGTCGCCATATCCAGGCTGATTTAGAAGCTTCTGGAACGCCGGAACCACGCAGCTGCCGGCTTCCAGAGACGGAACACAAGCGAGAGGCGAGGATTTACTGCTAAAAAGCTAACATATCATCACGAATGCAAATATCTGTCGGCCTCGGGGGGTTGACTTCTCCTCGTGGGGACGTCTATCAAACACTCGGCAAGATTCGCTGAGCAAACATGTGCAGTGTTAATGAAGCGCCAGATGTGCGTGATGATTGTTACGTAAGAGAACCACATGATCACCAGGCTTTTGTCTTGTGTGTGTGCGGGTGTGTGTGAGAACTTACCTTTATCAAGTGCTTGTTCACCCATTTCGTGAAGGTCTTCTTCTGGACTCGGTCTCGCTCATCTGCAAAACACAAAACGCAGAAAGTTCAGCTGCCAAGCGTAAGAAAACACTGGGATCTGATTGGCCGGCAGCGGCTCGGGCACGCCCGCGTCTCCCAGTTGGACTCACTCGGAACGGGATGCCATAGTAAAACGTTTGAGGAGGTCTGGAGATGCCGCAACAAGACCCGGCAAAACAGACAGCCATTTTCCAACAAGAGACAACAAGAACCCAGCGAGGAACACGCCCACCGACGCGGCCAACCCGCGTCTCTGCCGGAGCTCAGGGCCGCGGACTGAACCGCAAGGTGCGTCACCGCCACGTTTTTACGACGGCTACGAGAAGGTTGTTGTTTTATGTGATGCAAACATGGTGCTCTGATTTGAGGGGTTCCTCCGCTCCCATGCTCTCCCACGCCTTCGCTGACTCACGCCTCATTCCGAACCGTCCCAGTTTCGCCAGCGTGACCTTTGGACGCCGGCTCTTATCAGGTTGAAGCGAGCGGTTTGAGTGTCGGCGGCGGCGGTGGCGGTGGCGTGCAGGCACGCCCGGCCAACGCCGCCACGCCAAAGAGCGGTGATTCAACGCCAGCTCAGAGAAGACATGCCCAGAAGGCTGCTGTCTTCTTTTTCTTTTCTTTTTTTTTTTCCAAGAGGGTGTCGGCAAGGACTTCTGCAAATGTGTTGTGGAGCTGCGTTTCCGTGGAAACCGCACACCGCAGGACCTGTGACATCCTCATTTATCACTGGATCCATTTGGGGCTTTGCAACGTGACCCACCCCACAACCCCCGGCCCGTCAGCACTACTTCCTGTCAAGGGGGCAAAACAAGGAGGGGGGTTGACGGCATCACCCGAAGCAGATCCAATCTTAAGCGTCTCCTTTTTGACCCGCGGGTCACCGCGTCCTGTCCACGCCAACGCCAACGCCAACGCCGCCAACGAGTCCGGTTTCAGCCGCTGACGGCCCTGACGGCTCCTTGCTGACATCCGTCTTCGCGCCGCGGCCGGCTTGTTTGTCGACGGCGGCGCGGCGAGCGGATCGGGTGTCAGCAGGGACGCTGCGAGGAGCTGACGGTCGCGGGGACACGAAAACCACATCGCCCGCATCCGCCGCAGCACCGGCAGCTACTCGATAATCAATTAATCTGATATGCTAGTTCGAGAAACACCTGATAAGGAGGTGACAGACTCTCTCACGCCACAAAACACATGGACGCCACACAACCGAGATCATGAATGGGAGCAGGAGGGCGGCGGGGGGTGGGGGGGAGGGGGGGGGGTGTTCGCTGTCCAATGAGGAAGCTGCTGCCGCCGCCGCATTGGAGAACCTGGAGCGTCCTCCAGCGACTGGTCAAGTCCCAGCAAAGGCCTGTTGATAGGCTAATACTGATAACTGGACCGAAACGCTCAGAAATCCAGCAAGTATTCTCGACGCCGAGTCGGCGGCGGCGGCGCGGTTTCCCGCGAGTCGCCGCCGCGCTGGTACCTTTCCTGCCGTCCGTCGCCTTCAGCATCCCCTGGTAGTAGCTCTCCTCCGAGGACGTCCTCTCCCTGCCCAGACTGTCCGTGGAGAAGTTCCTGTACCTCTGCTGCGGGGACGCCATCCTCGCCGCCTCACGCCAAGCTCGATAGTCCCGCCGATCAAATATCCCTGGGTAGTCTTCAGCTAGGTTCTCTGCTCTCTCGCGATCCACTCAGCAGCTCGCCAGCCAATGACTTCTCTCTCCTCCTTCCTCGCAGCCTCCTCGCTCCCTCATTTGGGTTTTCTCTTCCTCCCCCTCTTTCCTTTTCCTTTCAACGGCGCCTGCGGGCGATGAAGTCCACCCCTCCACACCTCCTCCCTCCTTCTTTCCTTTAACACTGTGTATTTAGTGGCGGTCACGGTGGGCGGGGCTACCAAACACACCCCTTCCTCTTGCAGAGCCAGGACGGACTCGGGGGCGGTGCCGGACGAGGTGTGGCAACCGGCGGCGCGCGGCCGCTTAATAGCTCGGTTTGCGCAACACACACACTCACACACTCATACAAGATCATAAAAACAGCATGAATGTCTGAGCAGATCTTCTTTTATGTCACTAAATGGCGCTTTAATTAGCGAGGCAGAGCTGATATCAACACGCTGGCGGCAAAGCGTGACTTACTCACGACATTCCTCACCCCATAAAAATAAGTAGTTACTGATTGAAGGGTGAACACACCCCGAATGTCATAAACTCCCTCGGAAACATCATCTCCTCACTGTGTTTCTGGGATTTAATCCTCAGAGATTATTTTGGCCTGCTTCTAACTCCTCCACATGGTCGGCTCGCTCCTCCGCCACCTGACGCACTTCCCGCTTTGGCGGCATTTAATCCAAACACGCAAGCAAAACCTCAACTGCATCACTTCCTGGGGTTATTCTCTGCAGGCGGAGCGGCGAGAAGCAATAAACTCGAACTTTTTCTGTAAACATTGTAAATGCTTTCTTTTTTTTTTTTTTAAAGTTCACACGGAGGCTATAAAAATGCCAGATCAGCTGCGGGGTTCGGAATGTTCTGGCACATGCGCTAACGTTCAGTGCTAATATTTGCCACCGTGAGATCCTGGTGAAACCGGAACAAATAAGGCTGCAGCTGCAAAAAAAAAAAAAAAAAAGTGTATCTTAACTAGCAACTTTTACTTGCTTATGATTTTCAATTTTTGCTCATGTGAGATTTGTCAGGTTGCAAGAACCTACCTTCCTCGAGGCTCATTATAATAAAGTCCCCCCATGAGGGGCCCCTATTTCATCTGCTGACAGCTAATCTGGAGGGCAAAGTGTTTCCAAACAGGGTGAGACCCGCCCCGCCAAGCCCCGCCAAACCCCGCCAAGCCCCGCCCCCACCGCCATGACTGACATCACCTCATCAGCCCTCCATAACAGCGCTATTTTTTTCTTCCTCCAGGGTGCAATGGGAGGTGGTGGTGGGGGGTTAAACCACGACCTGTATGAACATGATGGCGCTTAATGTGTCGGCATAAGTAAAAGTGTGTGTGTGTGTGTGTGAGTGTGTGTGTGTGTGTGTGTGTGTTGGCTCATTTCGAGCCACGTTTGCAGATTTGGGATGACACACCTTTGCAGCCCCAAACGCTGCCTCGGCAGGCCCGAGGAATGAAGGAGCGGCAGGTGGGATGGCGATTAGTCTCCCAAACAAAGGGGAGCAACCGGGCTTTGATCGCAGGACGCGCTAAGACAACACACGCGCCAGCTTTATTAAAACAGAGGGCGCGGGTATGGAGGGTTTGCCGAGGCTCATGGGAAACACTAGACCACACCGGAGCCAGATATGGCTCGAGCGCCAGGATCGGCCGGTTAAACGAGGCCTATCTGGACTCGTGGTTCCTGCTGCTGTTCGGCTCCAGCAGGGGGCGCTGAGTGAAATTTTCGGACCCTCGCAGATAAACTGAGTCGTTTGGACCCACGCGGGAACCCAGCGAGGATGCAGAAAAAAAACAAAACCGTGGAACATCTTAGTCATGAGATCCTTCTTTCCAAAAAAAAAAAGGGAGACCTATCATTAAGGTCTGGGCACGCTCGTTACTCGCCGCCCTCATCAAAACCAGATGGAACGCTTGAGGGTTCCTACACAAACGCAGAGAACCGAAAGCATGAGGAGAAAGTACCCTCTCTCTGAATGAGGGAGAAACGGCGGGAAGGTTCTCGCCGTTCTCCTCGAGGGGAACGGCTTCCCGCATGGAAGTCTGCGATCATGCGGGACAGTTTGGTAACCATGGTGATGACGGCAGAAGGTGACTCACAAACACTGCAACAAAAGCACTCGCCGCTATTTTCACCAGAAGCATCGGTGACTTAAAACATGCAGGACAGCGCCTCAATAGTGAAGCCAAGAGAGCTCCGTCGCCGCCTGGTGGCCGGCGGTAGTACAGGCGTTTTTTTTTTTTCAATAGCACTGATGTTTGTTCACGTGTTCATTTAGTTCCAATCAGTTATTGGATATAAACCTCACACGTCCATAACCAACATATACATGAATATATAAACGGATACATACATAAACAAATATATATTTATATATGAAATATTGAAAAGGGGAATGAGTTGTGGTTGTTTTATACGCTACACTCTAGAGGTGGTGCTAATGACGCGTATGCGTTTAGCACCAGCCGCCATTCACACAGAAGAAGAAGAAGAAGAAGAAGAAGAAGAAGAAGAGAAGGAACGCTGCTATTCCAAACGCAAGGAATTCGCAGACTTCTGGAGTTTGAACTTGTGGTGGACTTCCCAAGTCTGAACCTCCATGTCTGCGAGTCCGGACCTGCAGACTTGAGATTTGAGAAAATGGCCTGTGACATCGTCGCCACAAGATGGCGGCGTCCGTGTGCGGGATATTTTTTGCTGTATTTTAGTGCAGCGGGAGGAAGTTGAGGCGCACCATCCAGATTATACACAGTCTAAGGCTATATGGTCTAAGATTATACGCAGTCTATGATTAAATATACAGAGTCTGTAGATGTATAGAGTTCCTGGTTATTTACGTCTACAGTTATATCGGCATCGAGGGCGTGAACGTCGGCATTTAAGCCGGCGGGGACTCGAGTCTCAAGCAAAGCAGAGGACAAAAGAATGAAAAGAATGCGTCATTATGGGGTTTTTTGAAAAGTGCTGAGCAAATATCAGGGCTTGAGTAGGGGAGGGGCGGGTGGGCGGGGCTTAGGCGGGGTTACGCCGCGAGGTCGGGTTACATCTCCCGCTGTGTTTTCCACCCTTCTATCCCTTCCCCTCCCCGGTCGATCCAGGTGAAAGTGTACGCATTATCGGCAATATCTGGAGGCCCCGCCCACAACGCTAATGGATAAACACGCACACCCCGGGATTATCATCTCGGCTCGGGGGCGCCACCCGAAGGAACCCGTGAGGCCGGCGGAGCAATAAACAGCCAAACGCCACGTTGAGGGTCTGAAGGTCAGCAACCCGACACCGAGGGCCGCAGACCCCTGTGAAACGTGGCCCAGATTAGGAACCCAGGAACATGTTTGAATAATCGGAGCCGGTTAATAATTCACTCTCGGGGAGGTTTGTTGTCATAATGAGATGGGAGCCGCAAACACGGTGTTAGCGCCCAGCAGGCGGCAGGTGAGGTGCAGCTCCCCCTGCAGGCGGCGGGGCAGAATTACATCAGAGGAAGCGGGTCAGAATAATCCCATGTGATGTTTTTCCATAACTGAGCGTTTGTATTAACGTTTTTTTTTACCGATGTTGCACCGGAGAACAATTTCAAAGCAGTAAATCTGGAAGGAAAATAAAAGGTTCATATCTGCCGTTTCCACTTGACTTAAACCACCACGTCTGCTTCACCGTTGAGCTTTCTGGATTTAAAAATGACCTTGACGTGTTGTTTTTCCACCAATATTCATGCGTTTCGTCATTTTTTTCAGTGACGACAACCAGCTTCTTCTTCTCCTTCTCCGAGAAACCCATCCAACATGCTTCATATCCGACACACAAGAAGAGTCTAGAACCTAGTAGTCTGAGAACCAAATAAAAGTTTCAGCTAAATCCGCACATTAATTTCTCACTTAATTATTATTTTTTTAAAAATCCCTTTAAAAATACCCTTTAAGTGGTTGTTTCATCTTTTTTTTTAACCATTTTTCTCTCTTTTTTATCTAAATATCCATTTACTTCATAAAATCTAATAGTCAGTAAAATGTTTGTTGAAAAAAATCAGTGGACAGAAGATGATGAACCAAGAAACTGCAGAAAAGCGCCGAATTCCATGTAAAAGAGTGAGAACTTGACTTTACTTGGAGCCTAAAACGCCGCCGTACTGAAACGTGCAGCTGCTGTGGTTCATGACTCCCCCACTATGACACGCGCTTATTTCCATACGCCGCCTCACCCGCAACGGTTTCCATATAAATGTGGAAAAAAAAAAGAAAAAAAAAAAAAGGGGGAACTCGAGAGAGGTTGCCATGACGACTGTCCATAAACAGGCAGCACCATGTGCGGCGGCGGCGGCGTAGCGGCTCTTAGTCACCGGGTTATTTTTAGCCGCCGTGCTGATGGAGACTCCCACAAATGAAGAGGGAACCCCCACCCCCTCTACTCCTCACACACACGCACACACACACGCGCACACACACACACGCACGCAACAGAGCAGTGAATTACTTTGACCACTAGATGGAGCCAGAGCATTAACACACCTTAGATAAAACCTTAGATATAAAAAACAATCATGTTACATCCGTGTAAACGGCAGAGATGCAGGAGACGTTGAGAAAAGTCCACGATGTTTCTTGGTCAATAATTCATATGACCTTCTGCTCTTCATGCGTCCTCACATGTGACCGATGACCCGTCACGCTGCTCCTTGCGTTTCCACCATCTCACATTTTTGTCTTTACCTTCCTTTTTTCTTTTCTTTTTTTTTAATTGTGTGTTTCCCCCGCCGGGACCAACGGGAGAAGATCTCGTCTTATCTTATCATCATGGAGATAAAACTGCTCATAAACAGCCGTAAAACACATAAACCTGTCCAGTCAGATCTTTGCTTTGACATCTGACTGATCATTACCTTCTTCGCACACACACACACACACACACACACACACACACACACACACACACACACACACACACACACACATA
>CAAKHG010020649.1:3364-37641 GCA_901007715.1 Dactylopterus volitans
GGGGGGGGGGGGGAAGGGGGGTGTTGGGGGGGGGGGGGGGGGGGGGGGGGGGGGGGGGGGGGGGGGGGGGGGGAGGTGATGTGAGGTATGTGAGAGTGGTGCACAGAATGAGGGATTAGTTTGGATTAAAGCAGTGGTAGGGGGGCTCTGCTCGGTTCCCTCATTTGCCACAAAAGACTGAACACGACGTCGGTGGAGTACAGTATTTTTATCTCTTGGCAACACGGAGAAAGTCTGCTTTTATCTGCGGCGAGCGCCGGATATGTGCCTCCATGAGCAGGCTCGCTCGCGCTGCCAGCGCGCGTCACGCAGCCCTCTGAATAGAGCGCGGAGATGCCAAGCACGTTTTCTGCAGGTTCGCCGCGTTTCCACCACACTGTGGTAGTTTCAGAATGTTTCCAATTTCTCCCTGTGTCATGGCCACGACGCTGATTTTGTGCCCCGCTGTCTGCGGTGACACAGGAAATGCAGTTAACATGACTTAGGCATCCGTAACACCGCTTCTCAGACGGGGAAACTGATGGCAGAGGAGGAAATACATGATCTATAAATGATAAACTGATGGTAATAAATAACACATCGCCCCCTGTTGCTGGTAATCGCGTTGAACAGAACTTTCCAAGGAGTCCTCCAGCCAGAATATAATAGAAGTCTTTTGTTCCAACTCTCATTAAACATATAAGCAACACGAACGTGCCGATGCCAGAGTTAAGGCCTGGTTAGGTTAAGGCACAACACCACTGAATTAGAGACTATTTGTTGCTGTAGGCATCAATTAATAACCCATTAATAACATTTGTCAACAACACCTATTAATGCAGATTTGTGGTGAAAGCTGTAAAGCAATTGTCGTGCCAGATGATAATTGTAGTCCCCTTTCTTGGTCAGTCGCATTACATGAAATTAACAAGATAAGAAAGGATAAGATAAGATGAGAGAACCCCTCTGTGGACCATCACCTTATCGTGGTGGAGGGGTTTGGGGTTCTTAATGACCCCTGGAGCTATGTTGTCGGGGGCAACAGCCCCTGGGAGGGTCTCCCATGGCAAAAAGGTCTTGGACGAAGGGTCAAACAAAGAATGGTCCATAAAGACCATAAGGACCAGTGTGTCCTGCCCCGAAGCTTACTGGGGCCCCACCCTGGAGCCAGGCCTGGGGAAGGGTCGGCCAGAGGCATGGGTCCGTCCTCCAGCAGGCCCACCACCTGCAGGAGGAACCGTATGGATCTGGTGCAATGTGGATCGGACGGCAGGCCACCGCTGCCCCTGAGACCTGGACCCGGATAAGCGGAAGAGGACGATCAGATAAGATAAGATAAGATAAGATAAGATAAGACTTTATTGATTCCCCATTAGGAAATTCCATTTGACAAAACAAGTGAAGGTTATGGCTCGTGAGCTCCTCTTGTCAACAGTCTGTTAAATAACGTGCTTGTTGTATGTTTTTTTTTTTTTCGGTAGTAAGCAGAAGACCTGGATCATTGATAAGACTTTAAACCGTAGACAGAAACAGCCCATCCTCTGCTCATGATGTTTTCCAGGAATGAAGAGGCTGATCTGTCAGGTGACGCGATCCATGAAAGACATTTATATATGACTGACTGATAATACCTTACCGTTGCTTTTAAAGCTGTCGGGACTCGGTTGACAGCGAGGGCCCGGCGGTGTCATTATGTAGTTTCACCGAACTCAAAACTGACAAAAAAAGAACTGTAAAGGTGTAAAATGTTCCTCCGTGAGGGCCATCAGACGCGCGAGGGAGACGTCTTTATTCTTATGACTAGATTTAAGCCAGCCAATAAAAGCCTGCCAGGGTGGAACAGAAGTTGTGTTCACATTTCGTGTTATTAACGAAACGTCAGACAGACACTCTCACCGCTGACAGGACAAGGCGAGGCAAACAAAACGGGGAAATTCAAAAACAATGATGCATCACTCCGGCGCGGTGCTTTCTAACGTCGGTCCACGCTTTCGGTTTGTTGTTTTTGCCTCAGCTGATGTAGTTTAATTTGTTTGTTTTTTCTAAAAAAAAAACAAAAAAAAGCAACCCGTCTTTAAACCGATGGAAACTGCAGTTATTAACAAATCAAGGAAAAAGCATTAGTGGGGGACTATTTTCCAGTGGCGGATGAATCTAAGTTTGATGTTTTTGGAGTAATTCAGACAGCGGTGCGTGTGTGTGTGTGTGTGGGGCGGGGGATTTAGTCATGACAAGTGTGTGTGTGTGTGTATGTCTATGGTAATGAAAGAACATGTCACCCAGTTGCAACAGAGGAGCTCAATGATGCATTTTAATAGTCTTTGGACAGCAATGGAGCTCCTCGCAGGAAGAAGATGGATACACGATGCAATTAAATCGGAGCCTGCCGCGTCTCGAGTGAGAGAGGCAGACGAGGGTGCATGAGCATGGGAACGGATGTCTGTGGAGATGCTCGAGGTGCGTTTTGCAAAGCCACCCGCACGCTGACCTCTCCGAGTGACGACACGGCGGCGGCAGAGGCGGCGCGTGACCTCGGCTGAGGTCATCTACAGCTGCCAGAGGGAACTGGGGAGGGGGCCCTCAACAAATTGGAGGGAAGATGAGGGAAGCAGTGATGATTAAATTGAGTTATTAGCAATTTTAAGTGCCTCATTTCAAAAAAACGTTGTTTATAGCAATATCTATCTAAATATCTGTGCCGTCTCTCTAGTTGGCTGCCGGTCAAAGCATCATCCAGTCGGCTACATTCATGCAGGCAAGCTATCGTTTGGGAGAGGCCCCGAAGGCATCTTTTTTAGCCTAATACCACGTTGCTTGTGCTAAAAAAACAAAACAAAAAAAAAACCGCACACAGTTGGAGAGGATTTCATTCTGCCGGCGACTGAAGGCATTTTTAGAGAATTGCTTGGTGAGGACGCGGCCAAGAAAATCGTCACTGATCCTCGCTCCCATAATTCCCTGAGCCGGCGGATTGGTTGACGTGGCTCAGGACGGGTCTCTCTCAACTCCTGAGGCCGATGAGAAACCAGCGGCCAATACATCATATTAATTTGGCGGGAGATGCTTGTAAAGTGTTTGAAAGAAGTTTGCGATGGTGTTCGGACGAGGCCGCCACGCGTCGCATCTCCCACCACCAGGTGCCCGTTGTGAAAAGGCTTAAAAAAAAAGCTTCATCAGGCACCACAGGAGGCAACATTACCTTTCTAACTCTTGGCTACATGTGAGAGAGGACCATCCTGCCTTGGCTGAGAGGCCAGTGGGACGCCGCCTCCCTTTTGCAGCGACCCACTTGTGTGAATCTGGCTTTCCAACTTGAAAAGGACTCAGGGACGCGGAGCTCGTCTACATCCGGACCGTGGCCAGCGTTTGGCACTGACTATATGTAGGACTCAGCAAGCCCAGCCCTCCCAGTCGTGCGCTCTCACTCTCTCTCTCTCTCTCACACACACACACACACACACACACACACAAACACGCACCCATGCACAGAGCTGAAAGAGGTTCGTTCACAGTTCCTCTGTTTCGGTTTGTCGGGAACTTTATTTTGTCGCGCGTGAGTGAGGTCCGGAATGCATTTTGGTGAATGATGTTCTTGTGCTAAACCGAGTGTCAGGCTGCACGGTGTTTTGGAACACAAAAGTAATTACTGTCGCATTGATAAACATAAGGAAATACATTCAGAAGTCGTGTATTTGTTGGCACAAGAGGGCCCCGGCATTAAGCTAATGCTGTTTTCTGGGGCCTCGGCGTGGGTAGGAAAGTTTGGGAACCCCTGACCTACAGAACTTTGCCGTGTCATGCTTATGTCCCAGTGTGTCATGGCGGTTTGAATAATCCTCAGCTCATGTTTCGGGAGATTGTCAGAACATGTGAATTAAGCGTTTTAGAGGAGGGTGCAAGAGGGCGACAAGTAGATGCAAATGCTTTCTGGAGAGAGAAAATCAGATTAGGGTTTCATTGACGTGTCTGGCGGTTCGCGGCTCCGGGAACACATGACACTGCGGATAATCTGCTCAAATAGCTCACAATAATTAAAAATATTCTGTCACGCATCCGTCTGCATGGCCTTCGTTTTTTTTCCTTTAAGCAGCGACATGCGAGGGAGCACACACATCCACACACCCGGCCACGCTCGGGCCCCCGTTAATGCACAATTTGCATGAGGAGCATTAAGCAGCTTTCCCAGACTGAAATTCACGAGTCAGCAGCAACGTTTCGGTCTTTATTTTGGTCGTGACTTGAAACAAAAACAAACCAAAAAAAAAAAACAAGCAGGAAGAATTTCTGCAGCAGCAAACATTTCCAATTCCCTGCAAAAAAAAAAAAAAAAATACCCCACTACCCCCCAGAATTCTTGAAGCAAAACAAATATTGTATGTGTGTAAATTCCGCTTGAGCGCCGTAGGTAATGCTGCCTCTTTAGCCTGGTGGCATTGCACAAAGCTTGCAACTTTCTCAAAGTCGTGAATTGCAGCCGCTGTAGCTCCATTCAGAATATTCGCGTGAGGAAGGGAGTCGCTGCCGTGCGGCTGCTGTGAGCCAATGTTTCCCTCGTTTCTGCCGTCTTTTGTCATTTTGTTTCTTCCATTCCACCTCCCCCAACCCCCGATATATCCAGCCAAGTCAGGTTCGGTTTGACCTCCAGGTAGATTGGTTTTTAATAATCTTGATGATGTGTTTGATTGCAACACCCGTGATCATGGAAGTTATTATACTTCCCGATGTTCCCGAGAACGTCGCGGCGCTCTGCTGACTCGCCGCCCTCTGGAGATTGTGGCAGCTAAGAGAAACCTTGATGCGAGCTCCGGTCTGAACAAGTGAATATCACATTTTCACACCTATCTCAGCATCCGGCTCTGTTATCCCCATGATGGGTTCCCATTTATTTGTTTTTTTAATGGACATCTCTGGAAGGGGTTTTGCAACCAGAAGTTGCAAATGGCATTTTTTTTTTTTCCACCATTTTCAGGGGACATGATTGTGATGGTATCACTTCCCAAGATTGATTTCATTATGCATTGATTCATCCATTTAAACAAATGTTGCAACTTACTGCATACTTAAAGGTACAATATGCAGACTTGTTATTAGTTTTTATCAATTTCAAGGAAGCGATAAAGCAATAAAGCTGCAGACATTTGCATACCAGAGTATGGAAAGTTCCACTAGAACCATATTCGTGTTGTGAAAAAAAAACTTCATTCGTTTTAAATGCATTGTAGTAATCCATTTGTTTCCAATCAAAACCCCCCTTTGCACTTATTATTTCATGGATCATTGTTTTTTTTATTTGTCATTTCATTTTAATTGATTCATTTGCTTTTTATGGTAATTCCCTAGTGTCCTGCATGCCTTTTACTAATGTTTTCAAATTTCTTTGGATTTGTTGTATGAAGTGCTTGATCTGTCCTTTCTCATCCTGTTTTCGAAATTTCATTATTGTAATCTTCTCTAAGGCACCTTGAACTTCACTCAGCTGTATGAAAAGTGCCATACAAATGAGATTTGATTGGCTGGTTGGTTGGTTGGTTGGTTGGTAAGTTGAAGCGGCTTTGTTTCCCTTCTACACAGCCGGTCACAGTTTTCCAAAGGGATTTTAACCAGCGTAGTAAGGAAAATGGTCAGATTAAGGCATTTATGTGATTAGAATTTAAACTTTCTGCTCCAGCTTACAGTAACTTTTGGGTGGGACCATGCAAACATGAAACCCTGATGTCTTCTGAGATGGTTATTGCACCATCAGCAATTATACCTTTGCTGCTGCAGATATTTTTGGTGATATTAATACATGATAGTATCGTAGTTGTATTTTTTTTAACAAACCAGCATCCAGTCATCAGTTCCCAAAGGATCAGTCATAATCATCGACAAATACATTGCTAAACAGATACACAAGATCTTCTTGGTAAGTTACTTAGGGAAAGGTCAAACATAGAGAATTACCAGGAAACACCGGCATCCAAAATGCCGCAACTGAAACTTCCGACTAAAATGCCGCACTTTGGATAACAAACAGTTGCGGCATCCTGAATCCGCTCTGATCCCGGTGTTAGTCGGGCAGCAGAGCATTAAAGTCGCTCGGGATTGCACTCGGAAGGCAAATCTGCACATCTGCTGCCGTCTCCCCCGCTGGTAGTCTCCTCTTTTAGAGCTGATTAGAATTTTTTTCCCATCACTCCATCCCGTGCACTCTCCATCTCGCCCCCTCCCCTCCGCCCGGAGCGAGCAGCTATTAGCTCTTTACGCGGCGTCTTCTGCTTGGCTCCATATGCCTAATCCATACGCTGAGCTCATAGTACCAGGAAACAAGGGCGTGCGTGCGCGGGCGTGCGCATTCGTGTGTGTGTGTGTGTGTGCGCGTGAGGGTGTCAAAATCCATTGCTGCCGTATCCCATCCCCACCCGCCGCAGAGCATGTGACCCCTGTCGCTGTGGTGACCTTTAACGCGGCAAACCCAGAAGAAGAAGAGAGAAGGGAAAAAAAAAAAAAAAAAACATCAAGGAAGATCTATGGAGGCATTTGGGTTTGCTGTCAGTTTATCTCTGAGTGGCTGCCATCTCGACGCGATCCACAAGCATGCATGAAGGGAGCTATTTGTATGATAATGTAAAACAGACTCCGTGGAATGTCTGCCCGACTGTATGTGATGCCATGCGGGAGACAGCTGACATAAGCGCTTATTGAATCCCGCCAAGGATTCGAGAGGAATTGCAAGGAATTCAGAGGGATAGAGAGGAGAAAAAAAAACAAAAAAAACAGCGACCAGTGCTGCTGGATGTGAATATGTGCTTGTGTCTGCCTCCTTATCTTTTTTTTTTTTTTTTTTGGTGCGCCTCTTTTAACATTTAAAATAGGAGGTCTGCGGCACCTTGCACGCTGCGAGTGCCTCGTTGCTCGTCTCAACCCTGAGAGTCGAGTGCGGCGACCGGCTTAATGAGCAGCCGAGTCTCCCTTCCACCCACTCCCACCCGCACGCCGTCTCGTAAGAACCCTCCGACACATTGCGGGTGATGTGACATGATATAAAACCCTCTCCCACCTCAGTTCACGTCTCTTTGTTGAGGTGCCTTTGAATAATGGGTATGTACATTAGTGTACTCTGGGCTTCCAAAGCCTGTCTGGAGATATTAGCGACAAAATGTTTCACCGGGAGATAAAGCGCAAATGCGTGGTGAGCGGCTGGCTGAATGTGTGCCATCAGTGTGAAATATGAGGCATTGATTAGATGTAAATCTACTGTGGCTGGCGGGAGCGCCGTGCAGTAAAGAGATGTTTTTGCACAGATTTAGAATCGGACTGTGGCTGGAATTATATCATGCGCTCGCCGGCCACTCCATTAGATACCCTTGTAGAATCTAATGTGATCCAATACAGCAGCTCTGCCATACATTCTGCCTTCACCGAGGGAATAATGCTCAGTTTTGACTGCCAGCGTATTCATTTGACCACTCGCTGTGGCGCTAAACTGCATTGCATTATATTAAGAGGTGTTTTTTTTTTAATTATTTTTGCTTCCCCATTTGCATACGTGAGAGGGGCAGCGCAACTCAATGATAAACAAAAAGTGGAATTATTACCTCTCCGACTGGGCAGGACGGGCACACCGAGGAGCATAAACCTCCACCAAGGTCCAGGTGGTATTTCCAGAATAAAAAGTCCAGTTCTGAGCCATATTTTAATGGGTTCTCCCTTCACCCGTGCTGCACCCTTCCACCAAGGTTCATGGAAAACAGCCTGCTAGTTTTTCAGCCCACTGACAGCAGGGCGCAGACCTCTGCCGGTGCCAGTGTTACAAAATGCATTTTAATGGATGGCCCCCAAAATTTCAGAGTTTCCTCCTTTCCCCCATGCTACATTCATGGCATACCAAGATGCAGCTCAGCACTCGTAGATTTTCAGGTTTTTTTTTTTTTTTTCTTCCCGTAATCCTGCAAACAAATAATAACAAAAAAAGAGGGTGGAAACTTTTTTGCTTTAATTAGACAATATTCAAGCAAAAATAGACAAAAAAATAGACGAAAAAAAATAGAATTCGTGGCTGTGCGATGAGAGTGATGTATGAGTAGAGGGAACACAAAGCAATTAGAGCACCAGCACTCAACCTTGCTCATGTCCTCCGATAGTTTATCCACGTTGGAGCGGAGGCTGTTGATCGGCGGTGTATACTATGGCTGTTTTCAGATCATCAGTTATTGAATGGAGTGGAATCAAAATCTTGGGATTTGCAAGAGCTTATCAGTCAGCCATCGCTCAGGTTAGCTACCAAGGCTAGGTTATCCGTGCGGCTTATTGTCCACGCATTCACCCGGCGATCAACAGCGGTGCGGACAAGCATTAATGATTACATCAGGCTATACCTGTGTCCATGAACGTGAAGTCTTAATCACTTTTGTTGCTGCTCAGTGTCGTTTATGAATAAATCCAATTATTATTCACACGGCGTGCCTGTACTTGCTTACGACAAATAGCATTATAGAGGCTGAATGAAGTACATGCAGCTTTATTACAGTCAGCCTTCGTTCGCGGCGAGTGTCGTCGCGAGCGTGAGGCGGAGCGGCGCTGACATTCATCAGGTTGTTTTGGACGGCAGCCTTTCGAAATGAGGAAAAGTAAAGTTTCCGTCGAGAGAAGTCAGGGTGACAAATAACAGAAAGCGCACGAAAGCACAAGAGATGAGTCAGTGTTTCTTGATATGATAATTATTCCGATCAGACAGTGCGGTGACATCAGCGCTGCTTTATTCAATATTCTCGGATTTTCATCTATTATTATTCTCATGTTTTGTTCCATTGTCTGCGGGTTTCGCATTCAATTTACCCGCAACTAATTTCCTCCGAGACAGTGATGGATGATGTGCGCATGCTACTCGGCAATATGTCTATAATGTGTGTTGGCCTGCGTTAACCATGATGTGCTGTGGTGGCACACGGATGCTTTTCCGGTGTCTTCCATAATGGCATGAAGATGGATTGCATACATTTAAAATAAGCAGCGTTCAAACTGTTTAATATGGCTCTTCAAAAGCTTAAAACCCAATGCCCTTCAAGACCCCCATCTCCAATGCAAAGGTGCCTCATCTACGTTCTTCGAAGTCCAAGGTTGCTGCCCTGTGCCTGCCACTGACCTTTGACCTCTCTCTTGAAAAAAAAAAAATGGCCTTGCAAACACCCACATAAACAAATGGAATTATTAATAGTTGCAGGTGATGCTCACTCATAGCCATGTCAGTGTGTGCTGTGTGTGTGACTGCTGTGTCACCAGTGGGAGAGGTGAGATTTTTTTTTTTTATTTATTTTTTTTTTTTTAAGTACGAGCGACAACAGCGAGCAGCTTGGGCTTTCGGTTCTAATGCTCTCCACCGCTTCATTAGCAGGGACAACGTGTGTGTGCTTGTGTGTGTGTGTGTGTGTGTGTATGTGTGTGTAAGAGAGAAAGAGAGCGAGAGAGAGCGCAAAGGAAGAGCAGTGTTGATACCGTCACTCAGCTGCCATTATGATTCAAGCGGCCTACGCATTGGCAGACAGAGTCAAAGAAGAGCCATTATTAATATTTCCCCTCTAAAATGAGTCTTAGAAGAAGAAGAAGAAGAAGAGGAAGCATATGGGGTCTCTTTGTCTATTTGTATTGAAGTCTCCTTTTTGGGGACATGAGAGCGGACACAGCGATTTCTATTACCGGACCTTATCAGGCACTTAGCCAGGAGATTAGCACGAGTAATCGTTGCTTTGTGCGTGTGTGCGTGTGTATGTGTGTGTGTGTGCGTGTGTATGAAAGCCTTTTTTTGAAATGAAGAGCTTATGAGTGAGGGTGGGAAGGGGGGGTTGATAAAAAAAAAAAAAAAAGGGAATGGATTCATTAGCATTACATTTTTGAAATAGTCTTTATTGTCGGGAATCTTCTGGCAAACGCAGTTCGGCCGGTGACTTATCTGCATCCTTTCAGAAACCGCCAAATCCACCGAGGACGTTGGGCATCTGATTGTTTGCCGGTGAGACTCTGTTGTCTGGGATACGATCCAGTCACCATTCCGAGTTGCGTTTCAATGGCCTGGATTTTGCCGCGCAGCGGGCCACTCTGGGGACGGCATCATTCAGACTGAACAATGAAGCGGGAGACAAACACAAAACGAGCACGGAGTCGCCGAGCCGCCAGCGTCTTCGCCCCGCTTATTAATTCTGCTTCTATTCCTGGCTTTTCTCTTTTTGTTTTTTTTTCCTCATTTACTTTCTTCAAGAGACATTACATTTTGACCCCAGAGGACTGGAGTCAGCGCCACTGCGTGTTTTAATCATGTTCCTCCTTCATCCACACGGACCAGGAGTCCAAGTGGCAGCTAGACTGAGAGCGAACCCCAGAGAGGCAGAGATTACCCCCGTGCACTCTCCCAGGGATTTGAAAGCTACATAAGCCCACGTACATGCTTGGACATGCCTGCCACGTATTGTAGTGGACCGCGATAAAATGTAATGACATGGACTGCTGAGGAGTCTCAAGCGCCCCGTTGTGATTGAAATGGAGACACAAAGCTACGGGAAATTGGAAGAAATCCAGTGGCCGAGCTCATTCCGCCGCGCGTCCTCGCCGCTGTGTAAACCACCGTCCCCGCCTCACGTTAACTCGTATTCAATATTTTGTCCATTATGTTTGTTTTCTCCATCAGAAGTCCATCTGTGTAATACCTTAATGACAAATTCAAGGAATTTCTGTCTGTATAAAGCTGATTTTTCTGTGGATGTTTGCCTCGGGGAGCTTAGGTGTTCATTGCCGTCTTGTTTGTCCGAGAATTGTTGGGTATTTTTTTTTTTGCTTTTGTTAACCTTGCAAGATTTGGCATTTCTTGAGTGCTCAGAGGCTGGACTGGGTGACACTGTTTAAGCTACAGGAGGAACGTAACATCCACCGTCTCAAATGTTAGGAGGGACTATGATTATCAGGAGTGAAACTAAAAAGGGGACTTATTATGGTTATGAATGGTAAGCCAGATTTTAAAAGTCGCCATCCCCAATAGTCCTGACTCTAGTCATCTGGCATTTTCTTTAATCTCTCAGCAACTATTTCATGGACCCCAGCTGGGGTCCGCTGTCCCCAAATGCTCCTCCAGCTGAAGCTGTTTTCTCGATCGTATGCGTTTCAGTTCGTGGTGTGAAACTCCCGCGGATTAAAGACATTTGCCATGAGTTGCAAACCAGCGATATCAAATGGAGTGCGGTTGCTGCCCTCGAGGATCCTCCAGTAAATAACACGGCAAATGACTGACAGGCTTGCTTTGTCTTTGAGGGATAAGGCTATTTAGCTGCATCAGAACCCAGATCGGAAAAGGTTAGTTAAATAGTGTGAGGACCCTGACAGCTGTGGGCCATTACGTTGATATTTTGCTGTTGGGTCTTTTATTTAGGGTGCCATTGGTCATGTTACTGTCGGGAAAGGTTGCAAAAAGAAAAATTCAAGTCATTGTGTTTGGGTCTGTAAATCCACCCAGTTTTCCACCCGTGATATGTTCTAACCTGTGTTTAACGCACATGTCGTGCCATATCTGTTAATCCATGTATCAGTTTCAGGTCATGGTCCAGTTAGCAACCAAGCTAAGCGATGGACAGTCCGTTCGAATTGAGGTTCGCCAGCTTTGCAAGCGTTTATAAATCCCGTAAGCTTGAACCATCTCCTGTTTCCCAGGATACACACATTAATGCCACTGTGCCTGCATCTGATCCAATCAGATGCAGGCACATCTGATTGGATCAGATGCAGGTGCATTGTGCAACACTCCACAATGTTGTGGAGTGTTTGACACACGATGGGCTTCTCTGTTTCTAGACACTGCACATGGACATGACATGAACAAGCAGGTTTTCTTCTGCTTACACCAGGTATTTCAACTGAGTAGGCGGTCCGTCAGTGTGAGCCCGGACAGGCTGATAGAAGATGGCGGCGCAGACCATCTCTGTATGTGGTCTTAGAGACCGGGTATCAATGTGCTCTCAGTGCCTATAAAGTGCATTCACACCTGAGCTGTCTACTTGTTACTGGATCACCAAAGACACATATAAATGCAGGCTTGAACACAGCCACTGGCATGGTGAGAACATAAAACGTCAGAAACCCCCCTCCCCGGGGGCTTCCCCGATGCACTTATCTACTGAGGGTCTGTGGTCTCCTGAGGGCAGGATTCCATGTAAGTCATCAGGAAATCTGTTGTGACACCCTAATGTACATGCAGCACATCACCCTCAAACCCCAGTGAACACATCCCATCCAGTCCCGATGTCTCCATGACGGGTCCGCTTGCAAAAACGCTTGAGTCAGTCGAAAAAGCTCTTCTTCCCTTCCTCCTCCAGAGTAGCGGCCCTCCTCCTCCTCCCTCGCACCCCACTGCGAGGGAGGATGTATTTGTTATTCCGCCCCCTGGGAGCGAAGACCTCTGCTGGCCGCCAGCTTGTATATCCCAGACCATTAACAACATGACAGGGGGAGTTAGCTTGACTGGCATGTTTATTGTTCTGTTGACTGGGCTGTGCTAATGAGGCCTTTGCGCTTTGCCGGGCCGGCAGGATCAGCCCAACATCGCAGGACAAGCGCAAACAAGACCCGTTGTCACCGGCCATTTCCCCGCGAGCGCACGCGGTCGACACGGGCGTCGCAGTACATGCATGAGCGCAGCGCTCGTGATTGCGGGCCTGAGCCGTGTTCAAGGCGGGCCTAGCGTGCCCGCCTCCTCTCGGAGTTCAGCAGCTGCAAAAACATGACTCCCTGAGGTCAAGCAGTGCTGCTTTGCAACCGGAGGCAGTGGAATTAAGAGGGCAAAATGAGTGCTATGCACATAATTAATGTTTTAATAATTGATGAGCTTGAAAATGCATGAACACACGTCCCAAAGTCTGGATTTTTGCGCTGTCTGTGCTATTTTCTTCGGCGTTGGGTGCGGTGGCTCATCACTGGTCATTTGCCGTTTTGCCGCTGCTGGCAAAACGGGCCGCACGTTTCAATCTCTTTGTTTCACTTAACAATCAACATCTGCCAAATTTGACACCGAGCATGCCGCCCTGTTATTCCGAGCGGTTTTTGATGTTCTCGCCATCCTCTCCCTCTCAGCCAGGCCTCTCAACCCCCTTTTTTTTTGTCTTGCGCACCGATGAAGAGGCTGGTGCATTCGCTCAGCATCACTCGGTACTGGCGCATTTTAAGAGATGTTGTGGTAGCCACGAAAACCCTTCTCATAATAGCAGCCTGGTGATTTATGGTTTGCTCTGCCCGTCCACAGCAGTGACAAGCGTTAGCCCCATTAGCAGTAAATGCTGCGGCTGATGAAAAGGATCTGTCAATGAACTGTGCTAATGAGACGACCGTGGGCCAGGTGATTAAAGCGTTGACGACGGTGCCTCACCTGTAGCACACACCATTTATCTGAGTGTCTCCGTGTGTGCTTGGATCCTTCATAAAAACATAAAAACACGCGTCCTTTTTCAAGAGACTTGCTCACGCATCGGGTCCTTCGCAGAGAAGTCAGGAAAATGTTGGGAGCTGGGCAGAGGGTGTTTTTTTTTTTCCTTAGCTCAATTTGGAAGATAAATACAATGCTGCTGTCATATAAGCTCCTTTCAGCAAAAAAAACTGGTTGACTGTCTCACTGCTGTACATCAAAATCTGCTGCCTCGCTGTTAGTGTGTGATCTGAGGTAACCTTCATCCAAGCATGGTGCCTCTTCATTAAGCTGCCGTTTTTGGGTGAACCTGTGAAGGGATCTCGGAGACCGGAGATCTCAAAGGGTCCAGGGCCCTACTTGCTCCGGCCTCATGCTGCCAGAGGCCCATGCTGCACTGCTGATTGGTGGGAGCCCTAGAACTGAGACCGTTTGACACTGCTGAGGAATGTCCTGGAACCTTTTATTACACGGCTGCAGAGGTGAATTCCCAGATTGCTGTTGTGTGGAAAGGCTTTTATTATTCAAACTTCAGTCTGGAGCAGACAACCTTGAGTGATGTGGCATTTCATATCCCCGATTCTGGATCTAGCACACATACCACATGTGTACCGTATATCAGTCTTGTGCTGCTCAAAGCGCCGCCAACCTTGACAAAAGTGTGCCATTTTAACGGAACAATGTAATTCCTTGAACCTAACCGAGACCGTAGCTTTGATATATGATGCCGTAAAACTGACTGTCAAGGTCAACACTGCAAACTGACGCGCGACACCCGTCTCACCCTGAGATGTCCATTGCAAGACCGACTCTCTTGGTTTATAACTTCTTAGTATGTAATAATGTTGGTCCAAAACGGTGACCTCGCCCTTTTCCATGCTTTTGTCAGAAAAACACAATGCCCGTCTTTTATTCTAGTGACTGGAGTGGGAGTTGTCCGAGGTCCAAGGTAAGGTAGTTACTGTTGGTCAGGGTACAATAAAACCTTCTAGTACACATTTAGTCTATTTACAACTGTACAAATATACATTAAAAATGACCCCAAAAGATCAGAGGATAAACAAAGTATAATGCAGTCATGTATAGCCACTCACATGTACTCATACATACTGAGGTAGACAGTTATAAATTACAGTCTAATGGTATATTAAAAAGACAGACAGCTGTGCTGAAAAGTGCGTGAGAAGATTATGCAAAGTGTTGGTGGCTGTGACAGGAGCCTGGAGGTATTAATCAGCCTTGTGGCCTGGGGGGCAGAAACTGCCTTTAAACTTCGCAGTGCCATATTGTCTGCTCGACAGCAGAGGAGTGAAGAGGTGGGTGGCGTGGGTGGCCGGGGTGCTTGATGGTGCTTTGGGCTCTTCTGAAGACTCTCAGCTGATTGATGCAAAGATGAGGAGGGATGCCACTGTGATGTGCCAGGCTGTCCTGATCACCCTCCGCAAGCGTTTATGGTCAGCTTGCGGGCTGCTGCCATAATTATACCATGACGGCAGCAGTCAGGATGGACTCAATATTGCGGCTGGTGACGGAGAAGCGATGATATAAGCTTGAATCTTCTCAGCCCCTCAGAAGGTACAGCCTGTGCTTTGCGTTCCTGATCAGCTGAGAGATATGATGGGGGCAGGTGAAGTCCTTGCTGATGTGTACTCTGAGGAACTTGAAGGTCTTAACCCCACTGCTCTCTCGCCTATGTATGCTGGTGAGTTGAGATGTTTCCTCTCCTCCCTCGGGTCCACCATTGGCTCCTTTGTAATTCTGACATTGACTGCCAAGTTGTTCCTTTGGCACCACAGCGACAGGTTTAACACCTCCCTCACCACCGCTTTTGCTGTGGATCATTGTGTCATCCACAAATTTGAGAATGGGGGCATCCCAATTTTTGAGGCCATGTGTGTAGAGTGTTTACAGCATGAGACTTAGTGCAAACCGTGAGTTGTGCTCGTGTTCCATGAAGTGGCGTTTCCAATCCTGTGGTCAACAGATGAGGAATTTTAGAACTTTGTTTGACGGACTGGACTTTTTTGGATGTTTGAAAATGTTTCACATCTCATCCAAAATGCTCAGTTCGAACTGGTTTGTGAGGAGTCATGGGCGTTCAAACTCTTGCGGGGTTGGTGATAGCTAGAGAGTCGTTAAGGTCAGCTAAGGTCCATAGATGCAAGGCAAAATCAAGGAGAACCACTTCACCAGGTCAAGATTCAACACTACGCTTGCATTATTGGGGGAAAAATCCATGAGGGCCCCCAAGGAGCAGGATTGGGAGACAGTGGATCAAGACACCACTTAAAACCCACATACAATGCAGTCGTGAGAGCCCTTCCCGGACAGCTCAGAACCCATTCCCACCTTGACTCATGTGACCCCCAACAGCTGGTGGTCAATGAATCTCAGGTCACCTTAAGAACTCTCCGGTGACCTTGAGAGCTCTCTAAATATCAAAATTCCCACAGGAGTTTTGAACCGAGGAAGCCCTTTGGGTTAGAGGTCAAACATCTGCAAACAACCGCCTGAGGCCTGCTCAGTACGCTCCTGGGTTCACCATGACCTCGATGACTGAGACACCACACAGGCAGGCAGACAGACGAGGAGGTCGGACATCCAATCACAGTCGGTGGTTTGGTCCAGAGTTGAAAAATTCCTGTGCTAACTTGGTGGAGGTAACTGGATCGAAAGCTGAAAGTGTCCATATTTTCCAGATGGGAGAGGGCGGTGTGCAGGGTTGTGCAGATGGAGGTATAGATCTATTCTGTTCAACCAAGCGCAATGAGCTCTGTTTATTTACCACAGCATCGCTGTGTGTGATATATATATATATACTATATATTTTTTTCTCTCTCTCTGCTTTGTATCTTGATGCCAGTAAAATATTTGCCCGAGTTGGCGTTTAAAAACAAAGCCTGTTTTCCAAAGATAATATTTCTAAATATCTCCATATCTGCGTTAAGGACTGTATACAGAGCGCAGTGTCAAAACGCTTCTTCTGCTTCCTCTTTCCTTTTTCGTACTTTGCCTGAAATTTACAGTCAGCGACTTACCAGCGGCTCGAGGTACAGTGACATGTTTCTTACGAATTCTGTGCACCTGCTGCCTGTCCAGCACTTTTATTTAAAGCATGTCTCCTTCTGTTCAGAGATGCCGGGAAATGTCTGCTCAAATGCCCCCCTAGTGAGCAAACAAGATGGAACCTGCAGCTCCGGAGCCGTGTTTCAAATTGAGAGCTCGGCAAAATATGACAGCTCCTTTAACGCCGCGCTTAGACATTCATTATCATTAAAATGTTAGCTTCCATACCTGCTTAAGTAAGCATTTATCCCCAAGCTGTTAGGTCTCCATCAGCACTTGCTCTGCTTCTCTTTCCCACTGTGGGCAAATTTGCAACCCAGGTACGCATCAGCAGTTACAAAGGAAGGCACTTTTTTTTTTCTTTTTTTTTTTTTAATGTATACATATATATCGTTTTCTTGTAGTTCGTCCAAGAATTTGATGTAATGGATGCACCCTGGTCTTCAGAAGAGAGAGCAGAGGAGGTCTGAGTGTGTGTGTGTGTGTGTGTGTGTGTGTGTGTGTGTGTGTGTGTGTGTGTGTACGCGCGCGCGTGCACCTTGCATTCTTCCAACTACCCCCTCTTTCCCATTACTTCAGCTTTTCATCCATGTCCAGTTTTCTCACAATAAAGACATTTTTATTAAACCGATCCCTGCACATGTGCACCTTTTTAATGAAATGCAAAACGCTGCAGCTGTTAATGTTGACACTGTGTGCACGCGCTTCCCAGGATGCATGCGCTTTATTGCAGAGTGCGTGGTTGTGGTAGATTTTTCTTGTCTCGGGTGAAGTTTTAAATCATATCGGCGGGTCTGTATATGTTCGTCTAATGCATTCGGATGGCCATATTCTCGGAGTTGTTCTCCATAATGAAGGAGCGTGTCTCTCTAGGCTGTGTGTTTTGTTTTTTTTTGTCTACATGGCTATATGCGCGGTACTGTATGCAGCAGTGGAAGTAATTAATGTAAGACTTAATTGTCCGGCGAGCATTTCCTCAGACTTCGGATCCCACCTTCACCACAACCCTGAACTCTAATAAGCCCATAGAGACGACCCCAGCGCGCACCTCAGACCCAGTGACGGCCGCCGCATAATTAGGCTGCAAACATGCCCTCGCGCAACCGAGGCCGAGCTCATACTGCAGCTGCACCGGGCCTCGCAAAGAGCGCTCCCTCAATCAGTCGCATAATTGCACGAGACAATGGAAATATGGCTCGAGTTCTGAAGAACCTCTCGTTGCTATCAGTTATGTCCATATGCGGTCTTGAAGTCTCGCGCTTGGTTGGCCTATAAAGACCTTGCACTTTGCATCGCGACCACTCCTTCTACACGCCGTCTTGCTGCGTCTTATATATAAGAACATTAATGCCATTCCACATTGTCGAGTCCAATTCGGAGAGATGGATATTGATCCTTATGTATGACACTGACTATGTTTGTGCAAACGCAATATTCTGGTAAAGACAATATTCCAACCTGGCAGTTTACATGACCCATAAAAATTAATATCTCAAGAATATTCCTGTTTAAATGCTGCCATGCATACTCTCATTGACATAATGGTGCGTGTCCTATTTAAGCGCAAAAGGGGAATTTACTTGCATTTCGAACCTCAATGTCGCACCATCGTTGTCATTCTTCTGCAAGTAGAGTGCACAGAGCTGACCAGTTGCCATAAGCAGGACGCGATGTGTCGCCGACTTTGGTCGAAAATCCCAATTGAAGCGCATATGTACACAAGTCCAGAGAATATTCCTCAGACAAAAACAATACCAGCATCTACCGCATGCCTAATTAGCAATGTCTCAGCTGAATGTGCTGTTTACATGAGCTGTATCTAATTCCGACTCTCGTCTGGTTCACAGTAATGGTGGTAAATTGGTGCGTATGTAAACACGGCCCTCGCCATCATCGCGCTTTATGACGAAGACCGTCCCGATGCTTTCTGTCACCGACTGTGGGACGCACTCGGAGACAGCTGGGCGCTGCCACATTTAGTCAACTGTACGCAAACGGGAAACTCCACAAATTTGTTGCAATTTTTTTTTTTTTTTTATTGTTCAAGGTTGGATAAATGCACATTTTATGCCGTAATTCATTTACATGGCAGCCAAATGGTTTGTGGGAGTAAACTACAGTGTGTGTGGTCACAGTAATTAATGTCACTCAGCGTGTTTCACTGGAATGTTTTTAATGGTTGTTTAGGATGACAGCTCTGTGGCATCAAGTTTAACACACACCCACAGCTGTTAGAATCAGTTCATCGCTGTTTTGGGTCCTTTCACAGGATTTGTTGACAATAAGAAGGAATTATGTAACTTCGGGCAATAGTCTGCCATTTGATTTCCATTTCATATGGAACACTGTCGCAGATGAATTTACGTCCACGCTTGCAACACACATGTTACACACACACACACACACACGCAGCACACCTGGTGTTTCGTAGAGTCTCAAATTAATCAGCGCTGCTGTGAAATTCGTAAAATCATTTATTTCAAATCAGAAGTCTTTGCCTTGTACAGACGATCAAGGATGTATACGAGTGTATGCTCCTAAAAGACAACAACCAATCACATACAACAGTAAATCAGCCATAACAAAAAAAAACAACAACAAAAAAAACACCACGGAGGGATGGGGTGGAATTTATTTTGCTTCTCATTCGCTGTAAATTCTGCATGATGTCCCCTATAGCGACTATGGAAATCCCAATCACCCAAGGCCCTTTGATTAAATTAAAAAAAAAAAAAAAAATCAGGTAAATGAAAGAGAAGCCTCCCATCTTCTGATGCCCTTTTCATTTGCACATAACGCATGCCCTCTGTCCGACATCTGTAAAAGGCCACACCATATATCCCTGTCTACTTTTACAGCTTGCCAATAAGAAATAAAAGCGGTTCTAATGCTAGCTGGCAGTGAGGTGAAATATAGGAGTGTCGGCGCTATAGGAGGGTCTGTTCAGATTATTGACGGAGCTGCTTGTGCCTCTGTCAGCAGTGACTGATATCCCCTGCTACTGTAGTTGCATTCAGGAATCTATCAACGGCTAATAATTATGTGTACATTTACGACAAGGGGCCCGGGCTTAACGGATTGATCCCCCCACACTCCAATTCCCATTCTGCACATGGATTTCCTGTCATTTTCATGAAGGATTCTGCATCGGAAGAGGTCTCTCTATCACTCGTCCGTTCTCTCCTCTCCCTGAACCTCCTTAGAACCTCATCGCTTCCTTAACGAATAACGACTCAACCCATCTTCATCCCTTTTTCAATCTGCCCTCGACAAATAGTGATAGAACGCATGTCAATTGACATCATTGCCGTGTGGCTTCAGTATCGTGTAGCGGTTCCTCTTAGTCTTGATGTTCTTTGTTGCCACACATCATGGTCTATTTATAGGAGTATCAACACATTAATAAACAAATCTCATACAATGGGACTATTAAATTAAAGGATGTATTCTAACCCATCGCACCATTTTCATTCCAATGTATAATGTAGTAAGGCTGTCAGGCCATCTGAAGCCATCACCCTGGGCTGTAGTCTCTCCTCTGGTAAACCACTAGAGGGATGAAACGATATTTCCAAAAGATATTCCCCCATTTTTTTTTTTTTCGATGACGGCAGCAGAGAGTACTGTAAAACACGCTGGTCCAACTTGTGAAAATATTGGTTAATGCAAACATCATAGCATATGATTTACACAAATTTCATACCCACCAAACCATTTAATGACCCTTCTTGACCGGTGGATGGGAGCAACATTATACGGAAAGACATAAATAGAAATGCTTCACCTTAGGATAAATGTGGCAATTACGGATAATTCTGCACCTTACAATTTACATCCAGTGTGTCCAGCTTTACAACATGCCCACCGCTCGTAGCAGCCCCCCCTGAGCTCACTTTCAGTGTGTTTAATTTTGGCCTTTTTCGCTAAGAGAAGTGGCGGCTGCCACTGATATGCTGCCTGGATCAAGTGCACCGGAATCACCAGGGAGTCCTTCTGCATATCGGTCAAACGTTACAGTCCACTGGACCGGCCGCTCGTGATCTGCTCATGAGGCCTGCCTGCCAAAGTTTGTCAGGCTTTCGTAAACCACGGAGCTGGAGAACGGCCGGCCGCAGTGCCCGAAAGCCACACATCTCGTCCCATTCTGCCTCTGCTGCTTCTGCTGGACGGGCGAGCGGAGTGGCTGCCATGCTCTGCTGATGCAAAGGACTTACAACTCCCCGCTGTGCGAGCACCCAGCATGAGTCGGCACAATGTCCAACATTGTATTCGAGGCCGTGTTTTGCTGCATGGCTTATAAAGCAGTGGTGTCAAATGTGCATCCCTTGCAGCCAGAACCGCCCCACCAAAGGGTCCAATCCAGCCCGATCGTTGGCTTGGCAAAGTGTGAATATTACCTCAAAGTTATCGATGTTTCATGCTCTTTGCAGTCGGACATTGCGCAACTTACTGTCAGTCTGCAGCTGGAGCACAAATAAATTCTGCACTTCTGTGTTGAAACAATATTGGCACGGTTCTGTTGGTAAAAGCACTGCCAAAACGTTTATTTTGTACGTGGCCCGTGAGAGAAGAGATACTGTTCTTCCTCAGGGTGCGAAGATGTGAGCGTGGCCGCACCGGAGTGGGAATGCATGGGAAATCAAAAGAAAAACAAATATCACACTGTGTTGGTGTTATGGCTAGTTGAATGTGGATGGTTCAGTTATTGCACACATTACCAAAAGTTCTCTATGCGAAAAAGACGGCGAGCAGTTTTGAGATCTTGTTATTTAGACACTATATAAGGCATATGGGCTGAAATAAGTTTGGCTTTTTCATCAGGTCACAATGTCGTGTATTTTTCTACATCCCAGGGCCGCTGTACTCACATCCTCCCGCCAAAATCTGTTAATTTTTATGTGTGACGGGAGAAAGAAGGAACCTCCGGCGGGATTACCAAACTAAGATTTGTATTGCAGTGCGTTGCTTAACTCGGACCTACTTCCAAGATGTCACGACTTCTGCCTGTGGCACAGCCCCCATGCTGTATCTACTGTCGACCCATTTGTAGTCGGTGTGGAAAAATGGATACGTGATATGGGAGTCGGCCTGGTTTGAACTGACAGGGAGGCAACAGTTACTCAATTGGCCACTCGTTACGACAGAAATACGCACAAGAGCATCTCTGAACACACAGCACGTAAAATCTTGAAGCAGATGGGCTATAGCAGCAGAGGACCTTCTACTGGGTACACCTTGCTAGCTAATCAAGTGGGTGGTGGGTGTATATCTGTTCACCAAAGTCAAATTATCCACGCGGGTGATGACTTCTCATACCGGTCAAACACCTGAAACGGTCATGAAGTCCTGACGTTCTAGAGAACGTCCGCTACTGACAGTTGAAGAAGAATAATCCAGGATTCACGGTCACAACCGCCATTCAGTGATGTGCCGATGCCACAGTGAAGGTCTGGTTAGTGTTCACTGGTGTTGTATGCATTTCATGTTCAAACAGATAAATGCGCTTCACACACCTCGGGAGTCTAAAAGTCACGGTGAGGACTGAGGACCAAGGTGATCAGCTGACAGATGCCAAAAAACTGTTTCTAGCTCGGGCATGCGTGTTAATAATGAGTTTAGATGAATGCTTTCTGCTGAAATGGATAAAGTGCGGGGGAAATGCTGTTAACTCTGCATACAAGGTTTAAAAAAAAAAATTGCCAGCTGCTGTCACTGACTGCATGAATCTGACTGTCTGGCCCAAATTCTTGTTGGAACCCCGAGACCTGCTGAGTCTTCAGCTTTCAGTTCGAGCTAGCCTTGCCACACGCGCCCCCCCCCCCTCCGTGAGTCATCGCGGATCGACATATTCTCCAAATGATCTCCCGCTTCTGCCGGTCATCTCTGAGGGATTTTACGCCGCACAATTGCGGGTGACTCATTTTTGCATAACGCTGAGTTCTTAAATGGGCCTAAATAGCCTGCTTTAGGCTCCCGCAGATATTTGGAGCAAAAAAAAAAAAGAAAAAAGAAAAAAAAAAGACAGAAAAAAAAGTGCCTCTTTCCAGAGTTGATGGTGATAAGCCTCTGCTTCCCACCCAGGAAAAGAATTGAATTCTTGGTCCCAATAGCCGAGTCTTACATAAGAAAATGACTGGCTGAGATGCCGATCACGCCCACGGTTCTGACATTCTCTCACTGTGCCAGCCTGTCCTCTCAGTCCTGCAGTAATGTGTTAGCTGATTATAGGCTGATTCCACCTCTCCCGGTTCTGTAATATCTTTCTCCATTCAGAGGGACATTTTGACCAAACTGCTGAAAGCCACTGCGGATTACTTTTGCCCGCCCAGCTTTGTGAATCCCGTCGCGACGTCACGCGCCGCACCGCGCCGCGCTGCGGGGCGAGCAGCCCATGATGCCGCGTCCTCGAGATGGATGGGAGGCCGGCGATGTTAAAGCCCGAAAAGATGTGCAGTGTGACACAGCTCGCAGAGACGGGCGGGGAAGAGATGTGTTATTTTTTTCAATGTCCCCGTCGTGTTTGGCGTCATGTGTCCGTTTTATATGGGAAGACGTTAGCTAACTGTGAGATATAGAGACACAAAGACGGGCACGTCAGCTTGTCAGAACGTTGTCAGCATACCAAATGATCAAGTCTGCATCAACTCTAATTCAACTCTGATGAAATGGATCATCTTCGGTGATGTCTCAGCAATGTGTCATGAGAAATCAGCTGTGGCTCAGACATGGGCTATATTCAACCTTGCGTTTCAAAGCGGTGCTGTAGAGTTTAAGGCCTTTTAAATCGGTCTCTCGTGTATGCCCCAACTTTAATGGAGATTCAGCGACGCATTGTTGAAATGCGTCTCGGCATCTGGAGAACGTATCGGACAATAACACTTCCTCCACCCTTTGACAAGCTTTTTTGTTTTTTGTTTTAGCTATTATTATTATACGGTGGGCGCGCCGGTGTGATTTGTGTGAAATTGCTCGGCACTCGAGATCCAGAAACCTCGCCACGACAAATGACAGCTCCGCCAGCTGTAGCTTATTATTATTATAATCAATATTATTTGCGGTGGAATTTACCAAACGGAGGTGAGAGCAAAACAAAAATGGAAATGTTGCAGATTTTGCTAATGCACGTCAGCCCCTGCATTTTCTGCCTTTTTTTGATGAAAATGACCAATATTCAAGTGTTCATAGGACTGTCAATACTGAATGAAGCTTAAACAAAATGTTAAGACTGTTTCTTCTGTTGACATTTTCACTTTGTATTTAATCGCAAAACAAAATGTTCTGGAGGCTGTTAACTCATAGGTAACTGTTGAGTTAGCTATACAGTTAGCATCTGCCCTTTTGGGAGCCGAACCCAGCTTAATAAACCAACAACTCATTGTATGTGAATGCTGCGTGTCTGTGAATGTGCGTTTTGCATCATGAGTCGCATCATATGTTTGCTGGCCTCATGCGCCGCGAAGGCAACGACGACGGCGGCAATGATGTTGATTTGACAACAGGAATAAACCGAGAGAACTCCTTGCATCTCTTTTCCTTTTTAATTTGAAAAAAAAAAAAAAAAAAGGTTTCAAACATCACCAGGGAACGTAATTGGCTGCGGGCCATCAAAAGCCCGCAGAGGTTGAACCCTTCTAATTAGATTTCTCCCACTGTGAGATTGGCGGGTCTGATTTAAATGAAAATAAATAAGGCACGGAATCGCTGAGGCGCAAACTTTGGCCGCCACCGCGCGACCTCTCCGCCGAGCGGCTTCCTATCTCCTCGGCGCAGGCGCTCACCCCTTTTGAACACCCCTCTCTTGCCTTTTTGTGTTGCAGTGCCGTCGTTCTGGGGGCTGGTAAACTCAGCCTGGAACCTGTGCTCGGTGGGGAAGCGGCAGTCGCCAGTCAACATCGAGACCAGCCACATGATCTTTGACCCCTTCCTCATGCCCATGAAGCTGAACACGGGTGGTAGGAAGGTAAGGACGCACGCTCGCCAGCTCTCCATTGTCCGCTTGATGGATGTCGAGGCTTTATGTTGCACCTCGTGTGTGTCGTGGGACGCCGCGCCGCTGCTGTGTTGCCATAGTGTTTTGCTGTTTCTGTGCAATTGTACTTGGGTAAGGTGTGTAAGCCCTGATCAATGCCCCCGACTGCTGTTTGTGCTGGCAGACAAAGTAAGCTATTTGTCTGATGAATCCTCTTCCGGAGATAAAATACAGGATGATTCACCTTTTCCCAGATGCACAATGGTTGTGTTCTGCTACAAGAACAGTCTTATCTTCATCTTAAGGGCTTTACAGTTGAGAGCCTGCAGCCAGATATCAGATTAGCCGACCATATTGTACGTTACAGTTTCCTGCATGGTGGTGCACCAAGGACAGCGTGTATCTGTTCCACTCCTGCACCATATGACATAAGCTAATTGGGAACCCTTCACAGATGGGCTGCTTTCAAAATTGCATGGTTGCATGGTGAGATTAATGTTGTTATTAGTTTATGTTTGCGCGGCAGCAGTGAGGACAGGGTTAGCCTTTGGCAACGGCATAGGACACATTGCTGAGCACAAAGACGGGCTGCCCACACAAACATCTCTTCATCTGAATCCCTGATGCACAACCAGATTTTGGTCCTCTGGCTTCTTTTTGGGGGAGTTTAGGTTCAGATTCAGAACTCAGTCTGTCTGCACTCAAAGTAGATGTGAGCGGTTGGGAGGGGGACCTGCGATTCAAATAGCCGCTCATACATTTTCTCACTGGTATAAATTCCAGTTGATTTGAAACTTCAACGGAACAATTCCTCCGCCTCTGCGGGTTCTCCCGCCGCTCCCTCAAGGATACTGCTTTGGGAGCAAGCTCCCTGTGCTGAGTCCAGGATGAGGACATCACTCACAACGGCAAGATTTTATTGCTTTTATGATGGATCAGAGGGAGTCAGAGCGGGTAGGGAGCGGCAAAGACAGAAAAGTGTCTCATTTAAGAGTGAACCTCAAATATGGAGGGGCAAACCTCGACGAGGCGGAGCTCTTTTGGACCAATCGGAGACTAGCGACGACTGATAACCGCGGCTGGTTGACTGCAGTTTCTTTTGCGCGTGTGACGACAAAAACGTCATCCAGAACAATCACACTGAGATTGAAAGGGGGTCATGCAAAGAACCGGACTACATCCCGAGGTTAGCATTTTCTAACAAAAAAAAACATGGTTTGATGTCAATTTTACTCTGGATTTATGATGTCGACCGTGCACTCTGAATACACGGTGCGTCGCAGCTGTTGTTTCTTTTAATTCTGACAGCTTTACATCACACAGCCCTGCCGCCTGTTTTGTTGTTTGCCACCAGATAGCTGCACTTTCACGGCTGATGGTTTGAGGAGTCGATGAATAAAAGAAAAACCAGAGCCCACGTTTTCCGGGGCGGATGGTGAAACCCGCTGAAACATGATGAAAGAAACATTGTGGTTATGCGCAAAAATAATGCATCAGTGACCTCGACCGTCGCTGACCTCCTCGAGAGACGACCCTGCTGGGCGGCACGTAAACTGGAAGAACAGAGGAGTGTTCATTTTTAATCGCCATGGAAGCAGCTTAATAGGAATATTTTGTCATCTGGATAGATTGCTACATTCTCGACTGTCGCCACTGGCTTCTCCACCACGCAGAGGCATGAGAGAACCCAACAGCCACGTGCAATAGGCCGCGGCGAAAATGAGCACACAAATTTAAAGAGCCAGTAATGAAGACAAGCAATGTTATTTACTGAAGTAAAAATGATGTTATGGGAAGATAAAAGGCAAAGGAGAACAGTTAAAAGGAGGGGGCCGGGGGTCAAGCGACGAGTTCGGCGAGCAGCCCAATGACAGGGTAGCAGCTGTGGTTAATATCGGTGATAATGCTGGGCGCCTAATTGGCTGGAAGTGGCGGAGCTTTTCAGGCTCTGGGGCGGACCTCCGTGGCCCGCCAGAACAAGCGCTGTGCTATTTTTCTTCATTTTCGCAGTATCGGTTGTCTGTTCAAACATCTAAAGTGGCCTAGTTTTTTTTTTTTTTTTTTTTTTTCCCACAAGTATGCTACTGCACTGGAGAGTGTAGTTAGTGCACATAACAAAAGCTTAACTTTTGACCCATTTACCCAGGAAAGGAAACAACAACTTTTAGAAGCCTCAGATGACATTAAAGTTTATTGAAATATCAAAATGACTTAAAATGTATGTGTATATGCAACAAATACTAACATATACAACTTAAAGGAAACGCTGCACTCCTAAAAATCCAACTTGCGCTACACCACAGACCTTTACATATCGTAACATGGAGACTTTTACACATCAGTTTTAGTTGTTTCGTTTGTTTTTTTTGTTTTTTTTCCAATAGTGAATGTGAAATTCTTGTACAGTGTGAGCGAAGGTAAAACCGGAGCCTACTTCCTTGTTTGCGTGCAGAAACTTGGCGGATAAATCCGATGTTTCATGTCCGGTCAGTGACGATGGTGAACCTCAGTCAGTCGAGGCGTCGAATTCCTACTTTGTGCGATGCTGAGTGAGAAACGGCTGCAAATTTGGTTAGTTCGGACACCGGTGACATCACAGTGTGGAGGAAGGAAGCGAGGGTTAACTGTCCTGCATGTGCTGCACCCCGAATGTACGCAGCTCTGGGGCGGGAGGGGGGGCGAGTCCACTTTGCCCGTCGATATTGCGCGCTCGGGGGGGATTTATCGCTCCAGTCGATTACGTTCGCCATCGATACCGGGGTGGACGTACACGTGAAAAGAAGGAGGGTGGGGTTTCCCTTTAAGAACTGTCAGAAATCGGCGGCGCATGTACACGCCTGTACAAACTTTCTCATTTACCTCAGAGAAAAAGTTTTCTCAAGTCAATAAGCCATTTTGGACTCTTTCTCGCTCGCTTGCTTCCGTGCATTCGTTCCCTCCCTCCCTCCCGCTTGTCTTCCTCCCGCTTTATCCCCGCTCGCTCTCTTTTTCGTGCGCTCTCTCTCTCTGCAGTGGCCTAAATGTAATCTGTTGTGTCTCCATCTCTCCGAGCACCTGAGCTGTCAGCAGGCGAACACGAAGCTGGCTTCACCTTGTCAGTGCTGATTCATCCCCGCTCTGTCTCTGGCTGTTTGGCAGCCAGTCAGCCTTGGCCAAACACGCAACGGAGACCGCTAAAAAGCTTCCTCTCGGCTCGCCGTGGCTCGGCTCGCCACCTCGACACTGAGCGCGCTCCCCGGCTCGGGAGGGAGGCGGAGGGGGGGCGATTAGCCCTCCGCAGATCTGTCTCGCGCAAAAGACGGCGAGACGGAAACAAGAGCGAGGCCCACTTCCTGTTTAATAGATTTCCGCGCCGCTCCGCGTGATGGCTAATGAAAAGTTAAATGAAATTTAATTGACCTCCAAAGAGAAATTTTAATTAATAATGGGTAGACATGCAAGACTATGTGCAGATGTTATTAAGGAGGCGCTATTAATTGAATATTTACTCTGCCACAGTTGAGCTCCAATTACTTTAAGAGATTTTAATGAATGGAATCACTTTTGGAGCCGGGGAGGTGAGGCGTCGCTCTGCGTGTGAAGTGTTTCCTCATTTATGAAACCGGATTAGATGTCTTGTTCTCCTGTTTCCTGGTTTCATTTTGTCACACAAATGCACGGGAATCTGCCGGCAACATGACTTTGGTGGCGTTCGCTCGCATTCGGGGGGACGTGCCGCGCTCCCCTGCCTTCGTTCTTGCACTTTTGAGTGGCGTTGAGCAATAAACGGCAGAGCTTTGCTTTTTTCCTCAAAGGCTATTTAGTCGTGATGCGTTGCTAAAATGAAGTCAGAGTTCAGCAAAGTTGTGTTTTGCAAGCTTTTAATCATTTAACAAGACGCTTTTAAACACCAGAAACATGTTCCACTTTGGTTTCTGGCTTGTTTCTCCTTTTACTGTTTATCTACAAAAAAAAAAAAACCCACTGTGCTGTCGTCCCGATCAACCAAATAAAGAAGTTCCAGGCACTATGTGAGTGTGCGTGTGTGTGTGTGTTTGTTTCAGGCGGCGACAGCTTGTGTTAGGTAGAACTACAAACAAGCGGCTCTTGAATGGTGAACTAAGTGTTCACTCAGGAGGGAACAACCATATTCTATACTTTGCGCAGTCATCCAACCAATCAGACAACATTTAGGAGGCCCGCGAAGCCGGTTTTTGGTTCTGTTCACTTTGACTTTGATTGCAAGTGTTTGATAGAAGTTCTTTGATATCACTGTGTCAGGAGTGTGTGTGGGTGTGTGCGTGTGTGTGTGTGTGTGCCTGTGTACAGGCCGGCGCCGGTTCTGTAAGATTCAATGCTGATTCCAAATGACACGACAGACAAAATCACTGACGCTGATGGATTTCATCAGCAGAGGCGGCTGATATTATATCCCAGACGGAAGGACGGATTTGTCACAACGCTAGACGAATGCATCGGCTAAAATATGCAGGGTAATCACTGTGTATATGCATTGAATAGCAGCAAAAAAGTGTGCTCAAACTCTTGGAAAGAGGAAGTTTTTCTACTCTTTGAAAGAGTAGATCAATCAGCCAATACAAAAAAGCACAACTACATACTATTATACAACTGTCATAGAACTGAGGACAACAAGAACGACTGCAAATTTAGTTTTGTGGACTAGTTACATTTACATTTAAAGGAATAGTCTGTGATTTCTCCAAGAGAGCGGCTGCCTGTCCACGCCAACCGTTTAATGACTCACTTTTCTATGAGATGGCCAAAATATGGCCTGAGGGCCAGAATTGGCCACATGAATGATGTCTAACTGCCCCCCCCCCTCCCCAACCCTTTAGACGGAAACAAAATTATAGCCTAAGCGTCTTGTAAGTTGGTCCTGTCGATTGGCAAATACCTTTTTGGAGATCGATCTGCAACATCTCCCAAATTCATGTAATTGAACATAATTCAGCACTGTCAGTTAAATTGCCCATTGTGTATCCCCTCACTTACTTCATCTTAGCAGTACGGACCACTACGACCACGCCTCTTTACCAGAATGATGTTTTTTTTTTTTGTTTTTTGTTTTTCTCCAGTACAAGTGAAAAATATTTATAAAATATAAAGGAACTTATTGGGATACAATTGGGATACAAACACTGACGCTCTATGTGTTCCGCTAAATGGCGTGTTGGTTCACATTCCAGCATCTCGGCTTATCATCTGCATCTCCAGAGGACGTCCTTGTCCATCAATTTATTGCAAATGGCAGGTCAACATAAAAAAAAAACAAAAAAAAAACAAAAAAAAAAAAATCCTAAATATAATTTGACTATGATAAGTGACCAAATTTAGGTGGGCTCTTATTTAGTGCTACCTAAACAAGGCAGTTGTTAATGCATGACTTCACGTTTATTGTGAAAATAAAATTGGGAAAAAAAAAACAAAAACAGTATTGCACATATGAGTTACACGCCTGCCACTCAGTCACTGAGGATAGCTGTTGTGGTGTGTGATTGCGGTGTAATTAGTATCGTACCTGTGCGGAAGCAATCGGGAAATTGAGTCATGGCAACAAGGTCATGCCGAGTTCAACCAAAAATGGCTAATGGTTTAAAAAAATGGCTCTAGAAAGGACCCAACTGGGCCTTGGTGTTCCCGGAGGATTCATTATTTTCCAAACGGAGGCAAGCTGCTCTAAGTCCCTCCAAGTCATCGTGTCCTTGGTATGTCCACTGGACAGATGAAAAACCTGGTCCAAAATACGAAATAATGTTGCAGCTGCTGTTTGCATTTAACTATTTTAAAGGCTTCTGCCTCTCAGTTGCAGAACTTTGTAGACATGCGCCGCGGCACCGAGGTCGCCCCGCGCGAGCCTCGGGTCTACTGGAGGACTCAGCCTGCGGCGCTGACAGCGCTTTGCTGATCAAGCTGATCCACGTCTGCAGAAGCTAAAAAACGAAAACTTTGTAAACAACTTGCGTAGTGGTCCCATAAATACTGCGCCCATGTTTCCATGCTCGGGATTGTTTGGGGGCGGGTGGGTCAGGAAATTTTGCCTGCGGATTTGGTGAAATTCGCATTTTCTCAAATTGAGTTTTATCCCTCCCCTGAGACGCATCAGTGGCACTTAAAGACACCAATCTGTCCTGTTTAGAGTTTTTGCTGAGAGGTTTGTTCATATATTATTTATACCCCGATCTGAACTTTTTTTTTTTTTTTCCCCGCCTCTAAAATCAAGTGGCTATATTTTCCAAGTTTGTGGAAGGATAAAAACGCCCAAAGTTCTGTTCTGGAGACTAGTGCAATTTTACACATTACTGGATCCACCGAATTTATACATTATAAAAAAAAAAAAAAAAATCAGAAAACATACACAGTTGTAATATATTACAGGTTCTGTGTAATGTAATGTAGTTTAGTGCAATGCAGCACAAGTTGTCTTAGTGTAAGTATTTAATTAAGGAAGTTTCATGGCGATATCTGTAAGTTAAAGCCTGAGTAGCTTGTAGTGTTTATGGCCTAAAGGTAAAACGGGTCTGCGCCACATCTGATATCTTTAATCTTTTTTTTTTTTTTTTTGTGCTCCATTAAAATGCTAATTAATGTCCACTAGAATGTTGTGTTAATTAATACCTGTCCTTCCTGATTTTCCCTTCAGTGTCACGCCTTGTCGGGAATGAAGCGGAAATGCATTTTCTCCCTGCACCAACTGATGATACAGGGTTCTCTTGGCATGCGACTTGTGGAAATGCGACTCTTGCACATCTACGTGTGTGTGCGTGTGTGTGTGTGCGTGTGCGTGAGTGTGTGTGTCGGTGGGGACGAGGGGGTTAACAGTCAACGGCCTGACAAGTCTGCAAACACAAGCTGATGTCGGTTGCCAAAGGAGAGAATGCATTACAATAACGTAAATATTCAATTATGCTAATTGCAGGTTCTTGTTTATTAGACACGCGTTGGGGTTGGCTGAACCTGCAAGGTCGCATTACAAAAGGCACCGGGCCCCTGTGCATGAAAACCGCAATTACCATCATCTGACTGAGGCACATTTTCACTTCTCAAGGCGGGAGATTGCTTTAATTGCCTCGGCGATGCAGGAGCCTTGAAGACGGGGGGATTCTTCTCATGCGCGGCCCCACAGATAGCTGGACAAGCGGCAGTGATGTCGGAGCCAGCATCCATGGCATTTCCATCTGTGGGCCGGAATCTCAATTACAAACTGCGCAAGCGGGGGGAGAAGGTGGGGAAGAGGAGGCAGGGTTCGGGTGCGGCGGTCCAGATGGCCTTCAGGCATCGCTGTTGGCGCCCTAATGGCTCATTTACGAATGGCGAAACACAATGTTGTTTTAAAACGCTCGAATCTGCCGAGATTTGTTTTTAATTTATTCTTTAATTAGGTGCTCGAGAGCGCGTTTGCGCTGGTTTCAACAACCCGGGCGAGGATTCATCCCGGTTTTGCCTGTGTGCAAGCCAATACCCTCCACCCCCCTTTTTTTCTCTCTATTTGAGTCAAGACAGTGTTTTTTGTTGTTGTTTTTTTAAATCAATATTGTCCTCCAACCTTTATTTCAACCCAACCCACAACCTTTCCCAAAGCCAGCGTTTTTGTGTCTAAACAGAACCAGATCTTAACCTTCGTGTTGATACATCATGAAACATCATTATTTTTCACCATTGATTTGCAACGCGAGCGCAGAGGAACCTTCATCTTGTATCACAGCGTCTGAACAGATGATTTATTCTCGTTATTTTGTTGGAGAACCTGTTGCCTCTCCGCTGCCTGGCCGTTAAACAAGCATTTCTCCCAGCAGCCTTTGTGCAACGCCATTCACCTCCTTCATTAAATCTCTCTGGCTCTGACCCGCTTGCTGGAGCTAATATCTAATTATGCACTCTGACCCAAACAAAGAATAATTCCCACCCACTGCATTTGCGATTTATGCAGTTTAAAGAACAAGCAAATTCACAAGGTGATCTACTCGTTAGCTCTCGAGCAGCTCAGAATCCCGCTCATTCGGACGTGCGTCCTTTCAGGCCTTTTATCCGGCAGGTTAGCACTCCGGCAAACGTGTTTTGTGACCTTATACGAGCTGTTGGGGGATCATTTGCGCCCTTGTGAAAGCAGTCCGCTGAACCCTGTCTGGACTAAACAACCGTACCGAGAGCGGCTGGGAAGGTGGGCCTCGGTCCAGCGTAAATTGGACTCCGGCGTGGGTCGTTTGTGGCGCGAGAAAAGGCTCGAGCGCCGCGTGGCCCAATTGTGCGCTGTGACACCCGAAAGCAGCTTTGAAGCGGCCCCGGCCGGCACGCGGCTATTCCTCGAGGAACCTCTGGCCAATTAGGGAGCGTTTTCCCCACAGATCTCAAATTCCGCTCCCCTTGTAAATGCCCTCGCGTGAGCTCAGACCAAACTCGAGCTGATTATGCAACAATGTGACAAATTGGCCCTTAATTTGGACCAGACCAACTGTGGGTGTGACAGCGACCTCAGATAAAGTAAGCAGGTCCACAGAAAAGACACTTGACGTGAGATATGAAACACAAAGTGCTCGATACTTCTTACTAAAATACTACTACATGGATTTGGTGGACCTGACAGATTGCTTTGGGAGAAGACTCGTTCCTTTGTGGCTCCTCCTGGGGTATCTTCCCTTTTTCCAGGTTAAGGATTATTGTTGATTTTTTTTTTTTTTCTTTCCTCTGAGATTTTCCTCACCTGAACTGAGGGTCTAAAAACAGTGTATGTAAAGATCGTAAATCCCCACCGAGGCAACACGATTTGTGATTCTCAACTACACCAAATCAAATTAACTTGACTTTACAGAAGGCAATTAGCCATCACTTAAGGAAGGTCTGTTTCAAACAACTAGAACTTTTCTTTTTTTTTAATTAAAAATGTACTGCTTGTGCTGTTAATGTGCCACACAATGTCACAATAAGATTGCTTTACATACTTTATTATAAATTAGATTACATACATCATCTGGCAAGAAAATGAGGGTAATGATTTAAAGGTTTTGTTTATCCCTGGAATTATGTCACTGGCTGGTATCTCTGATATCTGACCTCCTCATAAAAGGAAAAAGCATGTGGTTGGCTTTCCTTTTTAAAAATTCAGCAGGAAACTTTTCATCAATTACTTCCATACACTCACTGGCCACTTTATTGGCGAGCAAGGTCTTTCTAATAAAAGGTTCTCCTACTGCTGCAGCCCATCTGATTCAAGGCTTGGACCTGTTGTGGGTTCAGAGATGCTCTTCCGCAGACCTGCGGGCTGTAGCGAGTGTTTCATCGAGCAACTGTTGCATTTCTATCAGCTGGGACCAGTCTGGCCGCGCTCATCTGACCTCTGGCATCCACGAGGCTTTTTTTTTTTTTTTTCCTCCCAGAGAACCGACCCCCACTGGATATCTTCTCCATGTGGGACCGCCCTCTGTAAACACTAGAGATGGCTGTGTGTTGAAAACCCCAGTAGATCAGCGGCTGCTGAAACACTCAGACCGGCTCGTCTGCATGTCTACATGCCGAAATGCACTGAGTTGCTCCAACGTGATTGGCCGGTGAGATATCTAATGAACCGGCTGTTGTAGAGGTGCAGCTAGTAAAGTGGCCAGTAATTGTGTGACTTCTCTTTGGTACAATGTGAAGTTTGAGGTGTATTTAGAATGCCCCTCCCAACAATGCCTCTTTTTATTGGTGTTTTTTTTTTTCATTGAGAATCACGACGTTCTCCTGACACATCGAATTTAGGAACAATTTAGATGCCAGCTCTTGGGCACTTACAACCCATCAGTCATGCCACTGCTACTGTGTGTGTTTTCACCACCAATTACATTTCAAGGCTTACTGTACCACACACACACA
>CAAKHG010020651.1:0-15119 GCA_901007715.1 Dactylopterus volitans
CAGGATGTGCTTGCATGAGTGTCGCAACATCACATATCTTTGCAAGAATTCCAGGGATGCGTTAAAGGTGTAATATGTAAAATTTCTGCGTTCATGTATCAAAATGGCTATATTAATATTTTTGTTTTTACATTGTCCCAAAAATGTCTCAGAGGAATCTGGGATTTCATTGAAGGGGATGGTGTAGTTTATTTAGTTGCGCATCATAACATTATGCTCTTTAGCTATAAAGCTAACGGTAACATTTTTAATATTAAAAACAAGGGTTAGCTACTCCTAAAGATTAGCAGCCCTTGAATGATGGGGAAAAACGGCGCCGAGGCTGCCGCGTGCTTGATTTTGCGATTTCGCCGCACATCGTTAGCTACTTTAGCCGCAGTTGACCAAGCTAATGGTAAGTCGGCAAGCTAGTGTTACGCGGGCTAATGTTAGCACGGCCATTTCCCGTGCGACTCGTTCAGGAAACCGTCTCCTACCTCAGTTACATCACGTTCAACCGAGTCTTTTTTTTTTTAACAATGAAGCCAACAAGTCCCATGATCCCTCCCTGCCTGACATCGTCCAACCCTTGTCATCGCTCTGATAAGACGCCCGTAGCAGCGGACATGACACATACTGATGTAGATGCGGTTGAGTGGCCTTGTGAGATCTGTAGCGATCCAGATGCAGGATCTGCCCAGCGACACGAAGAACAAAGTCCAAAATTTTCATAATTCATTGACGGCTCAACAAATTCGTCGTGTCATAAAAGCCTCACTGATCCCCTTTTTAAAAAATCAGCTTTGCCAGACCCTTTAAATATACTTTGACAGATTTGTAGCTGCAGTTATTTCTCCTTTTTCCTCCCTTCCAGGATAATATGACTCCAGTCATTTCAACAATTTAATCATGCGTGGTGGGTGCACTTAGATGGCTGTGATAGGTCTGCCTTGCGGAGAGGAAGCCTTCATAGCGCGCAGCCATTAATCACCCATGAACTTGACAGGTTGTGAAATTCCTAGTTTTCATATTAGAGCCTCAATCGCGATGCTCAGCTGCGTTTAATAGCTATTATAACACTTCTTCCAGTTTGATTTTCGAGATTTCGAGATGGGTGTCACGGATGCGATCGCCGCTGACAACAGCTGCCATAACACCGGTCGCTCAATTTGGGAATTTCACATTATTATTGCTGTTCACGGCACATTGTTTTTTTGTTTTTTTATTGTTTTTTTTTGCGCAGCACCTATCGCCAGATCTTAAGTGATTTTCAGAAGGCAGCTGCTCTCTTTTTTCACAGTGCGAATTCTGAACTTGCCAGGAAGCGATTGGTCCCGCGACACGGGACACATGCCAACGGCAACGTTCTCACGATGCTCTCGTTACCCAGAATGCCCTCCTATGGGACTGGAGACGCTGAAGATCGACGACTTCCAGCTCCACGCTTCGTCCACGAAACGCTACGGCCTCGGCGCCCACAGAGGTCGTCTCAACATCCAGGTAAGACGGGACGCGTGAGCCCGGGGGCGTGGCTTGGGCCAGCGTGACACAAAAAACCCCCCCAAAAAAACGAGGGCTCGCATCACAACCCTCGGTGAGCTCGCCCTCGGCGGAAGCTTCCACGTCATGCGGGTTCATTCTTTCGCGCCGCAGCAATACAAGAGAAATATGACTAGGAGATAGTATCTTTTTAATATCAGGATCAGTTTCGGCTTCATATTCAAGCGCACGCAGAGAGATGTCAACTGTGATAATTGGCTTTTGCTCAACAGAAAGGGCATGGGGATATTATTCTGCTCCAGCGTGCGGCGTGCTCTAATCCCCGCCGACTTAAACTCTTCAAATAGCGATGCTATCAAACAAGAGCAGCGTTGGCGAGCCAAAAACGAAGAAGAAGAAGAAGAAGGAAAAAAAAACCCCAAAAAACGGTATTTCCTGTTAGCGAGTTGCGCATCGAGGGCGCTGGCGTCGGCGGCGGTCGTCGATGGGCTGCGGCGCCTTGAGTCCAGTTTCGCACTTAATGAACCGCACGCACACACGCGATCTTAATTTACACGAGACGGCGGAGACAGGAAGGCAGCGGGAGAAAAAAAAAAAAATTGTTTGGTGCGCGTCTGTGTGTATGTGGGAGAGCCTGTCATATCCGAATAGGGATGGTGTCCATATAGAGGAAATTTATCTCTTAATCAGGAAGAAACAAACAGAAAGCAGATGTTGCCTGAGCTTGGTTTATTTTCCTCTTTATTTATTTTTTGGATTCCCGACACCAAGAGCACCGGGATGCAGTTAATGTTTCAAATTTTGACTGAAATTCTAGACATAATGATCATGCTTTCACAGCTCTCCTTCAGACGTGTTTCCACATAGAGCATATGTCATTATTCTGCTAATGCTAATAATCCAGCAGCTCATCAAGGGCTCGTTGGTCTAGGGGTATGATTCTCGCTTTGGGTGTGAGAGGTCCCGGGTTCAAATCCCGGACGAGCCCTTACTTATTGTGGGTTCAGAAAATCCTGGTTCTCCATCGCTTAATCCAGCATGTCTAAGTGCCAAAAAATCTAACTGTCTTGTAATTGGAAGATTACTGGTTTGGTCTTACTAAAATGTGCTACCATAGATACTGTAATATCTCTTATTAGCCACCAAAGGTAACGTGATGATGTTCAATATTCTCATGAAGTTATCTTTATTATGACTGCTATGGCCATTGATGACGTAGTTGGGTTACCCCAATGACTGAAATTAGCAACATAACGTTAGCGAGAGTAGATGTATGGATGTCATCTAATGTTAAGTTAACTTTACGTTGGCTAATGTCAATAAAAGTAATGGTGGTTGTTCTAGAATGAGGACGGCAACTCCCATGATCCCGCAGGAGCTGTTTTTATGGCTCTAGTGGCAGTGATGAGACACTGAAGTTAAGCAAACTGTCCTTTGGCTTCAGCTTTATATCTAAAGGACAAATACAACTTTTGGGTATACTTCCTTAAAACGTGGAGCCTTTCCATTGAAGCAATTCAGTGGAATGTGCCCATGCATTTCAAAATATGATTTTCCCCACATTCAAAAAGGAAAAACAAAACAATTCAGTTGACAAAATGCAGTGGCAGACTCACGGTGTTTGAGGCCCAAGGGCAAAATGAATCCAAAGGGCACCAGGTGTCTCCATCTGAGCATCAGCACACACAGAAATTCTTGATCAATATGAACTGAAGTAGCTACAAAGGCTGTTGCTAAAGCGCTGTTATAACCGCTGCACCTTAGAAGGCACTGCGCCATGTATAGCAACCATCCTGCAAAAGGGCACCTTTGCTATGTTCTTTGGTTCCTTCCCTGCGTCGGTCTGCAAAGTTGATGAGGCAATATAGTTTTAGTGGATAAAACGAGCGCCAGTCCTCACTAAATCTGAAGCACTGCGAGAGCACATGTCCTCTGAATTTGACTGCACTAAAGATTTAGCCTGCATCTAAACGGCTGCCGTGGCGGCCTATTAGCGGGCGCGTCCGCGAGCGTCTTTCTGAACTCCCGAGATGAAGCGATATACGCGTCTCTGCACACGGCTCCGGGTTGACACACGGATAGTCCCCCATTCCACAAACTCATTCGCAGAAGGCATCCGTCATTTAACGGCTAAACTTGACATTCGTTTGCACTTGAACGGTTCCAGGTAGCTCGACGCGTCTGACTGCCGGAGCCTGTTTCTCTCTGACGGATGTCGATTTCACCCCCCGCCCCCCACCAAACGTGGATCCCCCAACAGGCAGTTTGGCGCAGAGGCAACTGATTTGTTGTACACATGTCATCTGGTCTGCAGGCGTCTGTGACCTCTGACCCGCTTCCTGGCGGCGGCCTGCGCGTCTGCTCGCCGCACAGCTGCAGCATAATTTCAGCCTTTCAGATTTCGGTTTGCCTTTGATGACTCCATGTAAACACGGGCCTAATTCGTTAATCTTTTGAACATCTTAACGCGGTAAAACACTTTTACTATAGAGTTTTACAATCAGCCTGTAAATAACGCAATCGGTCCAGAACGGCTCGTTCTGCATTCCTCCCGATCGCTTCGCGTGTGGAAACTGCAGCCTCACATCGAATCAGTAAACTCAACCCGCTGGACACAAACAGATGTGTCCTGCGCTAACGACATTCACCTTCCCGGTTTTTCATTTTGCCCTCTCGAATGTGATCCAAGCCTGGCCTGAGCGTGCCCGATTCGTGCTCACCGCTTTTCGCACGTCTCGCCACTTTCGGCAGCTGCATGTGATGGAAACCTTCGGTGCGTTTACGGCAACAAAAAAAAAAAAGTGGGCGCTGTTTCTGTGCTGCAGGCTGGCCTCTATGAGGATGACCTCTACGACGGGGCATGGTGTGCCGGGAGGGACGACCCGCTGCAGTGGTTCGAGGTGGATGCCAGGAGGCTGACAAAGTTCACAGGGGTCATCACACAAGGCAGAAGCTCCCTCTGGTCGTGAGTACACATGCAGATGGTCACACACTGAAGGGCCCGCTTTGTATCTCTGGAGGATGAGCGTGATGGGACGAGGAGAGGCTTTCGGAGCGCGGCGCTTTGCTGTCCTCTGCAGTTGAAAGCTACAAAATCATTCCTTCCGACCGGCCGCGGTTGTCAGAAATGTGCACCTGGAGGCCACACCCACCAGTGACGTCATAGTCCCAGGAGCGCACCTGCATATGACCCATTATTTCCAAACGTCAGCCTTTTTAACCTCAAGTGAGGGATAGTTTCTGACGCAGAGGCATCCGGGAAGCAGGCCTTGGAGACTGATTGGAGAACGGCGAGCGGTTCCAAAAAAAAAAAAAAATACTTGGCAGGTGATCGGATGACGCGCCTGTGCAGCGTCGCCTCACATGAGCTAAGTCCAAACAGTCGGGAGATGATCAAAAGCGTCGAGCAATCACTTGATCCTCTTTCAATGAAGACGTGATGATGCTGCAGCTGCATTTACGCCTGCCTCTCGGGGGTTGCCGCCATTTTCAACTGGCTGATTGTGGCTCAGGCAAAACCACATTGTGTTGGAGCCTTGCAAGAGTCACATGAAGGTTTAAGAAAAACAAAACAAAACAAAACAAACAAAAAACAGACTGCCCATGTGTGCATGATGGAATCGGCGAGGAAAGATATGAACTACTTCCCAGCATGCTTCAGGCAGATGCATGCTATCTAAACGATGTTTAGATTTAAAAACATGATTCTGCGGTCATGTTGTCCCCGTCGGCCTGCACTTAAGTTTAATATTAAGACGAATATATCAGCGCAACGACCATGCTAACACGCTGCTGTTTAGCAGGTATGTTACATCCAGGCTTAACTCGTTAGCGTCATAGCATTTGCTAATTAGCGCTGTATATTAAGCATCTAGAATGCCACTCTTTTGGAGATGGTTTGGAGAAGAGTCACGTGATCGCCCTACAATTCGTCCCTCAGTTCTGTAGCTCAGTGGTGGACCAACGGCAGATGGCTAACAGCTAACAGCTAACACTTCTGTCCCTAAAGACATGCTGCCAGTGGTAGACTACGTACTTTATTTTGCTGAAGTACGTACTCAGGTACAAATTGAAACTACTCGTACTTTAACTGAATATTCACTCTAATCCTACCTCATACAGTGTACTCCACTACATTTGACACTTAAGTTTTACTCATAAAACGGGCCATTCATCCACCCAGTGGTGTAAATAAAGCATTTCTAAAATTACCATATTGATTATTTGCAAACTACTAAATTAATATTCATGCATGTATTTGTTGGTGAGAACATATATTACCGAATGTGTGCGCATGTGTGTGTGTGTGTGAAACATAAACGTGCTGTTCTGCAGATTGAATACTTTTACCTGTGATATTTTTTGCTGGTTATGCTTCAGCACTTCATTAAATTTTTAAAATCAGGACTTATGTAAGTGGGTTTTTGGACTACATGTCCTGCATTTCATGCTACGCTTGTATTACTTAAGCAAAAGATTTGAGTGCCTCCTCCACAGATGCATACTTCTACAATGACGAAGATTAAGTCACACACAGTCAGTGGTCCAGATTAACAACATATGGCATCATGAGTCTGATAAAAAATGAGTGTGGGTAAAGTTTGAAAAAAACAAAAATGGAAGGAGATCATAGGAATAAATTGTTCCAAAAATTAAATGCCTCTAAACCTAACTGGAACATAAAAACATAACAAGCTTTTCAATCATCCACATCCTGCTGACCTTAATAGCTGTTTGCCCTTTTCACAACATTTTTGCAGTCCTCTAACCACCTTTGGGTTAAAGATTTATGAGTTTGATGGACTAGACGGCAATTCGTCGTGTCCCTCATCTCTCTTAAAAAGGTCTCTAAGCTCTAAACACAACACCAAAGCTCTTACTGCACCGTGGTTTATTCCTTTTTTTTTTTTTTTTAAACTGTACACACATCAATTGTATCTAGAAAATTGATATTTACTGGCCTGCGACGAGCAGAATGCTTTGCAGCCTCAAACAGATGCAGTTCATATTCGATTAAGTAAAAGCCTATTAAAAGCCAAGCCAGCAGTACGAGTGCGAGGGTCCCGTGCAAAACAAGACTGATGGTATGACGGTGATGAAGTACGCGATATCAAGAGCGTTGTTAGAAAAGATATTGCTTTCTCTATGGCGCGTTTTAGGCCGCATGTCTTTCAGCATTAAAAGAAAATGTGTTGTGAATGTGAAAAAGAAGAAAAACCTTAGTAATTAGTTCCACCTTAATGTGTCTTAGATACGGCGGTCGGCAGAGGAGAGCAACAGGACAAACAGGCTCCCATTTCATACATGGCGCCGATCCTAAAGCACATGCAAAAATAGGAAACAAATGCAAGAGCAGAAACATGATGCAAATGGAAAAAGGGGGAAAAAATGTGCCGCAGGAAGTTAAAACAAAATGCTTTGATAGCAAACATGCTGCGAGTGCACAAACGCTGCATGACCAGACACAACTGAGGTGGTTTGGGGCCTCCAGGGGGCGCTATGTGGACTTAGAACCGCCCATTCACTTTTGGCCTTTTGTGTGTTTAACATTTGACCATAGTTTTTACAGTGTATTTAAAAAAAAAAAAAAAGCAGCTAGCTGCTGATAAGCATTTTGAAGTGTTTAACCTGAGCATGTATGGTGTCCCCGAGTGGACAAAACACTGCTGTGTTCCAAACCTATTGAAAATTTTAGCGCTGCGGCGCGATTGAAACGTGATTGACGGACCATGAGGCCTTTTTTTTTAAAAAATAAACGACAATGCAGACGCGATAGGGACAAGCGATGGGGACTTTGATCGTAAAAGTTAAATGTTGAGACAGACCATAAGAAGCGCAGTGAGTTTTCGGTAATTAAACTGAAAGGAGAAGTAATCTATGCAGTTAGCTGCTCCTTTGTCCACCAAGAAAGAAAAAAAAAAAAGCATCAACTGCTGCTGTTCACATTTCTTCCTTACAACCGTCTCTGACTTTGCTCTTTAATAATATTTGACAACTTTTGGCCTTTGTACTTAATTGGAGAGGCCGGCACACACTTTTGGAAAAGTGCTGTGTAGTTAAGAGAGCATGGGGAGATACTTTATCAGCCACTGTTTGTAATCTTTCCTTCAGCTACGATCTGCGGGTGCTCGAGACAGAATTTTTTATTTTTTTTGCAATTAGCTCTGTCGGGCATGTAGCTGTCTGTGGTGCTAGCTCAGGAGCTTCTGTCTGCAACGGGGCTTTAATTAGCAGAACTGGGAATTCGCACCAGACCGGACCAGCTCAGCACGGATGTCTTTATCCAAGAGGCCTGGGAATCACTGCCAGCTCGCTTATTGCACACACACCCGGGCAGAGTCGCCGCGGCAGAGTGGGAGTGGATGACTTCTTCTCACAGGCAGACAAGGAAAAAACAACCGTTTCGTCTTTCTATGCGCTCTTTGAGACTATATACTGTTTTCAAATATATTCTGTACTTGTTTTTTTTGTTTTTTTGCCTTGTCCTGATAGCGTCTTAATTCCACGCATTACATTACTATTCGAGATTTTCTTTTTTTCTAAATGGCTGGAATTCGTTGTAGATTCGTGACAAATAAGAACATCCTTAATGTGTTAAGTGGTTAACATGGCCCCACTGGTTGTGTGGTATTGCATAATAGGATTAAATAAACCAATGAAATCTGGACAGCCAGTAATAATGCTTACACGTTTAGCATAAATGGACTGAAACACTTTTTTTTTTTTTTTGGAATTATCATTTCTGGATCCACATTAGCTGCTATTCTTCCTGGGGTCCAACACAGAAAAACATACATAGATAAAATCACAGAAAATAATGTAATAAACAAATCATTTTGCAGCTATATTATTACATATATAACACCAATTATATGATAACAACCATCATCTATAATAATTTAACATAAAATGTAATATATAACCCATCATATATATTACAATTATATATCGTCACACACTATATATAACTGTATATACATACATATACAACATATACTGTATATATATAATATATAAGCTCATATATCTACACATACACACATATGTACATATACATCTGTCTACCCATATATATAAATACCCATATTACATTTAATTGTTATACTTCATGTGTTTAGTAGATAGATTAGAACAGTTACAACTTCCAATGCAATTACGCTGATGCGCGCATGCATCTGTAATGAGCTGAATTACTCGAAGACAGAAAGATGGCCGTGCTTCGTCTGAGGCCTCATGAGGTACCATTCATTTACCGATTATCGCCCACGTGTTAACACACGGATGAATGAACAAATGGAGGCAAAAGGGAAAGTCTGCTGCAATTTCCTGGTAAACTCCTGGAAAACCATCTGCATGACAAATGCAACTTGTTCCAAAACTGTAAGAGATTAAAAAAAAAAAAAAAAAAAAAACCCACAAGTGACAATTCTAATTTGAATTCTTTGACCTCCGCTCCTGTTTTCCTACATTTGAAATGGACTTCCACCTCGCGGAATTAATCATGTCTGGATGAGAGCCGAGCGGCTTCCTCGCCTCAGTGCCCCATTTGTGCCGAATTCAGCCTGACAGGATATTTCCCTCCCTCCCCTTCTCCTTCCCTGCTCCCCCACCCCCCGTCCCCACCCTCCACCTGCTAATTTTCCCATGATGTTAACAGGAGCGATTGGGTGACCTCATACAAGGTCATGGTGAGCAATGACAGTCACACATGGGTTACAGTGAGGAACGGCTCAGAGGACCTGGTGAGTTTCTCCCGATGAATGCCCGCGAACTAGAAGAGAGAAAACTGAAAACTAGCTTCACGAAGACTCTTGTTTTAGTGTGCTAACACAATATTGCACTACTTATAAGTATACCGTCTGTTTCTGGAAATGTGCAGTCATCATTGGACATACTAACGCGATACAGTTGGTATTTTTGAGGAGCCTCAATCTCCATTTTCACTTCTTTCTTGAATTTTTGGTGCAGTTTTGCAACCTCCTGGCTGGCTAAGCTTCTGCACTGTTTATGCTTTAACATGCCGAAAAGGTGCAGAGAAGAAGCCCAGACTGTCCGACAGTGGGTGTTTTAAGTGTACGGTACATTCACTGTTGCATGGAAGTGCGTATGAGGGCATCCTACGCCAGCTCAACCATGAAAACTACAACATTTTCCGTTTCTGACTCATCGGCCGTTCTTGTTTGGAGTAGAATAGGATTTCATTTACAGTAAACATGGACGACGCAGTTCCACGCAGTTCCAATACAAAGGGTGCAACAGATGCGCTGTACAGAGAGTTCATAGCTATTGCTGATTTTCAGCTCTCTGCCCCTGTTGGGGCTTTTACATGAGCAACATAATCGGCAGGGTACAGTCTAAATGATCGAACATGCCAAAACGACATCACGCAGCACAATAAAAAGCATGTACACAATCATCAAAACAAGCCTTCCAATGACAAACATGCTAAAGCTACATTACACAGTACACCAGATTACATACTACCAAACTAGAACTACATATCATCAAAAATAACACCCGACAAGTCAAAAAAAATCCTCCATTGTGCTATAGTTTTTTTTTTTTTTTTTAATGTTTTTAAATGCATTTCTAAAATCCAGCCAGTGAAAGTTTCTACTCCTGGCTAATCCCGGCTCGGAGGTTTCTGTGGATCTTAGTTATCTTGTGAGGGCAGGTTCTGTAAGAAATGCTGAGCTGCTTCCCTGCATGTGTGAAAGAAATACAACTGGTCCCCGGATGTATCCTTGTGTAATGTGTTTGCCTCAGTAGATCTTCATTGGCAACAGGGAAAAAGAAATCCCGGTGCGGAACATATTCCCGGTTCCGATGGTCGCCCGATACATCCGAGTCAACCCTCTGTCTTGGTTTCACAGCGGCAGCATCTGCATGAGAGTGGAGATCCTTGGCTGTCCGTTGCCAGGTGACCGGTTTGTATGGACGTGTGATTTATTCCAGACACCGGCAGACTGCGACGCGTTTAGGCCGCAGGACCAATTTCAAAGAATTCAGGCTTTAGTCACCCGGATCAGCCAGTGTCACGTTCCTCTAATGCAGATAATATGCAGAGATAAAATTTCAATTTTGGACGGTACTTTACAGAAAACCGTGACTTTACATCCGGAGCCTCTGCAGTTCCTCACACACAAAAAAAAAAGCAATAACGGAGCCGCGGCATCGAGGTGCCGCATGAATTTTTAGAGTTGGAAATTCTTAAAACTTAAATATCCCACTGATTTTAAGCACGATTCACAGACGACTCGATAAATGCCGCTGATTGGATGACATCTGGCTATCACTCATTAAAAAAAAACAAAAAAACAAAACAATAATTATGTTAAAACATAACATGTAGACGGCTTCACCTCCCTACATTTGTCATGAAATTTGCCATAGAAACCAAAAAAAAAATGTTTTCATATCAATCGTGTAGGAATTGACTCACTTTTAGAGCAGGCCTCTAGTGGCCATTGGAGGAACTGCACTTCCTAGCCCTTCCACAAACAGCCCCAGAGGTTGCCTTCCTGCTAGCGTGTTCATCTGTGGTGGAAACTATGTACCACGATGAGTAAAACGGGAAATCAGATTTATTTGTGCGACTCACTGCCGATGAAGTAGCCCTTTAAACTCCGGGAAAGAGCTGACCCCGGCTCACTTCCTGGACATCAGCAACCTGGCGTTTGTTTCTGGCTCCCAACAGATCCGAATAATTACTACCACAGACGCAACGAAGTCATAACGACGGACGACTTGGACTTCAGACATCACAGCTACAAGGAAATGAGGCAGGTGAGTTCACGGCCGCCGCTCGTTGCCCGCCGCGGCCCTCGCCTCTCACTCAGTCGGCGTCCAGTCGGCACTGGAACATCTTCAGAGCTGCCAGCGCCAGACGAGTGGCGTCCTCCGCGAGCAAACGAAGCGCGCGGCGGGCGAACAGAGTGCCGCCGGCCGCATGAAGATGCGCGAGGCGCGTCCGGCGCCGCGCCATCACTTATTCATACGGTGGTCGTGCGCAGTGGCCCGCCGAATTTGTCAGTGCGCGCACGGGGGCGGCCTGGCGCCGGCGAAGGTGCAGGCGCCGGGAATCGTAAAAATCCCGGCAGAGGCGGGGCTGCGCTGAGCGGGCCGCGGACGGCCCCGCCCTGTGCGCAAAAAAAACGGGCGGGCCGTGGCGCCTGAGGCGTCGAAGTGAATTAAATTGACTTCTTGTTCCTTTTCTTTCCCTTCACCTCGGAGAACAGTGCGTCGCTCCGGCTTCACCAAGGAAGGGAGTAACTACCTTAAATACCTTAAACTCGACGCCTGGAGCCCTTTAACCCTCGACACTTCATCTCTCTGGCCTCAAAACGGTTTACCTGATGAGTCTCAGCTTAAATGTGTTGCAAAATATATATATATATATATATATATATATATATATATATATATTTCATCACATACGAACTGTTTTATTCAAGGATCTCAATTTTAATGAGGCCGCCTTGGGAATACTGACATGGGGTGGACAGTCGGGATGGGTGGAGGGGAGAGGGAGCTGCGACGTAGATGGAAAGAAAGATCATTTTTCACATAACGTCAGACAGGAAGATGGAAGATTACCTTGGCATTATCCTGGCACAGCCTTGCCAAGAAGCTTCTCATTAAGGGCAGCTACAGTCTAAGTAGAGTTACTATAAGACCCATTTGAGTTCATTTATATTTAAATTAGAGGGAGAGGCAAAAAAAAAAAAAAAAAAAAAAGCCTATAAGTGGAGAAGAACTGGCAGGTTGCGTAATAGGTTTTACACTGATCCCGGTAAATACAGCGCAGGTATATTTATCAAGGGAGCGCCGCGCTTTATTAAACTGGAGGAGCGGCGCAAGAATTTCACCTCTGACTCATGTGGCTTTTGTTTTATGAAGAATACCAGATGTTTGCCGAGCGAAGATTCGGCCCAGACTTCATCAAAAGCTCATCAGTCCTCGGGGTTAATGGCTGCCGCAGCAGCTGGACGGGCGAGTAAACACAGATACCGAAATTGATGCCGTTGCTTTACCGCTTGTTTGTCTTTTTTTCTTTTCTTTTTTTTTTCTTCCCCCTGCCGCGCTTCATTCTTTGTATCTGAAACCCAAATGAGCAAATGATTGTTGCCATTTTAATCAGCTCCACAAGCCCGTCCTCGTAATTGCCATGACTATCTCCCCATGACTCTTATTAAATAAGGTATGCAGCACTGCGGGTGTTGTTTTTTTAGCTGTTGCACTATTGAGTCTACAAATTATTCAATAACTTCTATTCATTTAAAGCAACAAAATCTAAAAAAATGATGCTTTTGCAGATGCTTTTTTTGAATGAAAGTCCCTAAAAACATGGTTTATGAATTACTTTAACCCAAGTCGATGCATGCAAAACACAGATTAAGGACACATCCTCATCAGGCTGAGGCAATTTAACTCTTTTTTTTGACAACTGCTCACACGAAAAAAGAAAAACAAAACAGTTATCGCAACTCGACGCACGGGTAGCAAAAGCCTCGGCACGCACGCTCGTCTCTGCGCGGACACGTCACCGAAAACTGAAATCCCGTGTGTGTGTGTGTGTGTGTGTGTGTGTGTTAGTTTCTGAACTCCGCGAGCAATCACCTTCAATTTCACAGTACGTACACGTGCGCCACCAAAATAACGATGCTCTACTCTCTTTCTGTTCTACCTGCACTCAGCAGTCACATGAAAGCGATCAGATTCCACAGGAACCAGAGCTCGAGCACTGTAAATAAAGGGGGCGGTGGGGTTTACAATTTTAGAGGGAGAGAGACAGGAGAAGAGAAGGAGGGAGAGAAAAAGAGGAGGATAGGGAATGGTGAGAGGACAATTCAGAAGAAATAGGAGCATTCTCGTGGATGAGATCAGGGCTGCCGCGCTCGGCCACGTCGTGACACTGATGAGGTGCTGTGATGCGTCACGCGCATATTACAGACACGACAGACGTCAATTGCAATATTATATGATGTATTCGTTTTGGGTTTTTTTTTAAAGCAGGTTGATGCCATCTTCAGCCGAGAATAAAGGGATCGTATTTGCAACTTGAAATGAAAACGCCAGAGACGTACAGTGACAGATTTTTTTTTTTTTTTTTTTTTAATGCTTAGTGCACATCGTTGGAAAAGTGGAAATATTAATTTAGAATCGGCAGAGCTGCGTGAGGCCGGCGGTGAGGAGAAGGTGTTTGTTTGGTGGTTGTATGTGAAGTTTTGGTACTGAAAGTATCTCTGTTTTTTTTTAGAAAAGTTTACGTAGTTCTGAATGTCGCGCCGCTTTTGTTAAAGGTGTTTAAGACGTTTTGCGTCTTGCGCGCACGTGTTTTGGTGCGCGGAGCTTCGGCGAAACCAAGCGCCGGTTTCAGGGAATTGTGTTTTTTTTTTTTTTTTTTTGCAAAAGAGGAAAAAGTGGAAGCTTATTTCCCAGTACCACCCTCGCGAAACATGGCAGCAATTAGGAAACAGCAAGAACAAAAAAGCAACAGCAGAAAAAAAAAAGAAAAGAAAAAATAAACACAGACACACACACACACAAGTGTGTCCAGATGCACCCATCAGTAAGAAGCAAGAACACATCTGTTGTGGTTTGATATGAATGCGGTGTGTAATTGTGTTGTGTTGTCCGGATCGGCAATATGTTTCCTACATGCTGCCCACGTGTGATCAAACCGATGAAGGATTTTTCTTAACCCATCAAGAACCCGGACCCATTTCTCGCTGCGGGAAAAAAAACACGATCTGGGATATACGGCAGGCAATTGAGCAATTATGTCACGTTAAATTCTCTGTGACTACTTTGAGGTTAAAAGGCCGACGCGACATGCATGTCACCGCGGCATTTTCCTGAAGTGTTTTACGTCCATTTGCTCAAAGGCCGATGTGACATATATGTCACCGTGGCATTTCCCCAAACGCGTTTCATATCAGTTTGCTCAAGAAATGTGGTCAGAACTGTTTAAGTGTTATGTAGGAGCTGCAATTAAAGTGTCAGAGTTAAAAAAAAAACAAACCAAAAAACAGGCTTTTAGAAATGAGTCCCCTCGGTCACACCTGCTGACCAGGTGCGCCGCCATTTTGGAAATGAGGTCCCGGGTACCCAAATTCACACATTATTGTCACATGACCCAACTAGGATGTCCGGCAAGTGTCACTTAATGACTTCGCGAGTTATAGTCACGCGTAAAGCTGTTTGAGGAACTTTCCGGAACATTTAAAGGGGCGGCGACGGCTGCGTCACAGCGATTTCTTAAGGGTTCTCAGTTGCTTGTGTTCTGTTTGCGTCGCCGTGTGTCGAGCTTCCAGCGCCGCCTTAAATAAAAAAAAGTGCAAGAATTAAAATTAGGTTGAAAAAAAAAAAACAGCAATGGGGATTATTTAAAGCTAAACATACAGAAAATCCTCATTAAATCTGCCGCATTGTGGGTGTGAGATGACAGTTTAGACACTCACAGGCACTTAGATATTGAACCGTTTATTTAAAACTATATGTTGCCTTCCACCTTTGGCATTTTAGCCCCGCGTTGCGACGCTTGCGAGCCGGGCAAGTGGCAGATTTGTAATTCGCCTTCTTCGAAACTAACCCTCGTCCTTTCCCTTCCTCAGCTCATGAAGGTGGTCAACGAAATG
>CAAKHG010020660.1:0-21527 GCA_901007715.1 Dactylopterus volitans
CCCGCCACAAAAAAAAAAATGAAGCCCCTCAACTGAAATTCCCCCCGTAAAGCCAGTGGAAGCGAAGGTAGTCATGAGTCACAGGACAACTTCCCATAAACGAGGCAGTTAAACAAAAGTAGAGAGGAGGGAGAGCCGTCAAACCAACGTCATGTTACTTCCTTAAGATCAGGCTCCCAGGTCTCCCCTGAGGAGCCCTGAAAAGGCCCCTTTATGCATGCCGGAACAATGTGTCAGGATCACATTTGCCTTACGGTCCCATGTGAGCGGGCACCAGCAGATTACGGGCCTCTCGGTTCCCTGAAGCCCAGCGAGCTGGTCCGCTCTGCTCCAGCGTCTCTGTGTCTGAAGCTGCGGGGGCTTCTGAGGACCTCATTACCACTCCCGTTTGGGAGCCATCCATGCCTTGTTGGCTGAAGGCAGGGAAAGCGTAAACACCGGGCCGCTAATGGCTTTAAGTGAGTGGGTTTGAATTGCCGGGGTCATTGCCGTGGTCCCTGGGGGCTGTTCAGTGCCTGGCATGGCAAAGGTCCCATTGGCAAACTCAGAGTGCACGGCCAAGTTGGCAGATTTTATGGTCACCATATAACTTAATTGTCCAGCGGGATATTCTAGTCTTGTCTGTCAGGAACTCTGCATTCAGCCGGGTGTGGTTAAAAGGGCCGCGTTCACAAACACGGAAGCTGAGACGGTTAAGAAATGATTATGAAGTGATTTTTTCATAGACGCGGTCAAAGGACTGAACGACCACCACTAAAAAAATCAAATAAAAAGCTACTCAAAAATATTACTTGAATAAAGCAAACTATTTCTACTCAATTACTGTCCACCACTGAATGTGATTGCCCCTTAAGAGCGACAAGATAAGCAAGTTCACGGATGGATTTAACTTCATTTGGGAGATAAACTTTTATTGCAGACAAGATGCAACTTTTTTATTGGATTATTGATTTTTTTTTCTTTTTTTTTTTTTTTTTTTAAATATCACCACCTCTGTGAAGCTTTGGCTTCTTTTATAGATCTCACTCCACTTCTATTAGGTGTTTTCAGGACAAAATGTTGAGGCTGATTATTTTAGCCATCTGGGGACACCGGGGACGACATGAGGACATGACACTGAAATATTATAACCTGTCAAGTTAATGTAGCAAACTCGTTAGCAGTTGCTTATCCGGCGGGTTCTTAGTTTTTAGTCGTGTTTCTGGTGAGCACAAGTTACAAATTAACTCTCATTAGCTCAGACATCGGCTCTGTTTCTCCGACTCTTGAGGGAAATATCTGCGTCTACAGCTGCTCGATGCGCCACCGTGCTCGTCAGCTGGCCACTAATTGCCGCTTGGAGCCGAGCAGGTTGTTTCACAGTCAATTTCTGGAGCTTTGTCTAGGAGAGTGACCCCGCGAGAGCCATGAGAGTCAACCGGAAGCGTAAGATTGCGGCAGGATCACGAACCGAAAACCCCCTGTGATTTTTGCTCAGAAGGCAAACAAATAGGGACAATGATGATACGTTTCATCTGCTGGCCTCATCTAGGGGTCTCAGCCAGCAAAAGCTCAGGAGAGGCAGGAAGGCGGACTTGAGAATCCAGTCGCCAAAGTCAACCTGAGGACCAGGTGATGCGTAGCTGTTGATGGATGAGGTACGCGAGGTCCAGCGGGCGCTCCTGTCAAATCGCCGCCGCTCTCAGTGATGTGTTTATAGCACCGCGCGGCCTGATGGCTAACGGGCTCAGCCGGGCCGAGGTTCTCTCGGGCACCGCCGAGAGACACCTGTTGCGACGTCATCAGCCTCTCCTCGTACGCTGCCCACAGAAAGACTACCGCGATTGCTCTTTCGACTTGCCGTTCACCGTCTTATCTCGCCGGCGCTGATTGACTCTTTTTCTTACCCCCCCCCACAGGTGAGGCGGGGTGAAAGCTCCAGAACTTAAACGCAGCGCCTCAGCGTGGTTATCTCTGATGCCGCGATAAAGGAAAGTCAACTTTCGAGCCTCATGTTCCCTCAGCAGTTCACTTGAGGTAAGAAAGAATGCTGTCGGAAACCAAGTACCATTGTAACTATACTCATTTAGAAACTGCATATATTCACAACACAAGGGGAAATACACACAGTACCTACTAGCAAGAACAATCATGTTAGAGAAAACTAGAGGTTTAGACATAATTCTGGTTGCAGAGGGTGAAAAATATATATATTTTGCAGAAAAATATGCAAAAATGTATGATGTGGGTGGCTGTTTTTGTTTTTCAAAATAAAATAATCAGATGAAATAATAATCATTACAAATCATGTTAGAAAACAATCATAACATTTGATGACACTATGAGTCACAAATGGGCCATCACTGACATTTATTTTACGAATGGTAACCCGCAAAAATGGTTGCCATGGAGATTTCCAAGCAGATTTGACATGCAGGAACTTTTTTTTTTTCCAAAGGTGATATATATCTCATGAGGAAGGTTAAGCAAATCGATGAAACTGCTGATAAAATGGGTTGAAATGAAGCACTCACCTGCTTTTAAAGGATGGACATCTAGAGCCTGACAAGTCTTAACCTGGCAACCTCCACACAGCAGAGTCCCATCCAGCAGAGGACCGTCCACAGAGCTGTGATGGTGGTGGTGGTGGTGATGATGATGATGATGGTGGAGGGAGTAAAACAAGATTCTGGCAGCAGAACGTGCGAAAAGAGGAGAAAAGAGAAGCTGGATGCATTAATAGAACCTTTTTTCCCCCCAATTCCAAGTCCACATTTACCAGCAGGAGAAACAACAGTCCAACAAAGTCCTTTTGCATTAGATTGGTGTCGAGTGTTTAAATCAGTGATGCCCTCAGAGGAGATTAAAAGGCTTCTGTTGAAGGTGTGGAAGGAGCCCTGCCCAACGAGGCAGGTGCAAACTTTTACCAGGATTGTGTTCAGCTTAATCTGCGATCAGTGTCCGGGGAAGGGGTGAAGCTGGGGAGGAGAGGGAGGGTCGAGGGGAGGGACGGCACCGGGCCCCGAGGAAGAGAGGGAGTGCCGTGCAATTTGTAAGAGGGGGAGGAAGGGGTGGCTGGAGATCTGGAAATGATGGAGAGAAGTGGGGGGGGGGGGGGCAAAGAGGAGTCCTGCCTGAGTCGGTTTTAAACGCGATAGAAAATGGAATGCTTTGTAGGGTTATGGGGGGATGAATGTCGAGCCTTCTCAAGCAGGGATCCGTCACCGGCGGCCGCAAGGTGCCAAATGATGATAATATAAGTCCGCTGGAAACAGTGTGGCTTTTATCTTTTTTTTTTTGGATCAATGATGTTGGAACGCTGGGGTCTTTTTGAACGTCTCGCTCAGCGTCTTTACTGTTTTTTTTTTTTTTTTTTTTAACATTTGGTGGTGACTTTGCATCGCATGTTTGCGGACGGAAAAGTTTGACTCCGGGGATTTGGGCCGCTTGCCGTGCAGAAGCTGCCAGAGTTCACCCGGTCCAGTCGCAGCTCGGCGCACCTGAGCTCGCGGACCCACCAATGCACTCCCACACACACACACACACACAAAAAAAAACCCAGGGACACACACGCACAGTCTGAAACCTTGCTTCTAAAGCTCTGCGCTAGGTAGAGTTACAGCATTAACATGAGTCACTTTGGACACTCTGTGTAACTCACCCATACCCCCCTTCAACCGCGCCCCCCCCCTTTTTTTTTAATTAGGAACAGCCTCATTTACAAGGTTACACAAGACGCGTTATTTCCATAGATGCTGGAGAGATAGCGAGGGGGTGGGGGGATCTCAGGTGGATCCACACTGATAGGGTCTGGGAAGGAAAGGGCAGTCAGTTGGGTCTTTGTTGCAGCAGGACAGTGGACGTAATTGGAGAGGCGGGGAGCAAGATGTGTGAAAGGCCCCGGGAAGGAGGGCAGGACCTGGGCTCCCATTAGGCAGCGGCGAGGCTCTCGGCGGAGTCTTCTTTTATACCTCACGACTCTTGACGTGTAAACGGACACATACCCTCAACCAACTCGCGAAAGAACATCCCACAATGAGGGACAAAGCAATCGACAGTTACAGGTGACCTGCTGGGCCAAGGAGGGCGTCCTCGGCTGCAGGGCCGTGTTTTGGGGAAATGACCAGGATGGGAAAAGTGGGAGTGATCGGGATGCGCTGGTGCGCCCGAGCTCTCACACCTGCGTCCTCGCTCTCCCGTTCGCCGAAAAAACACGCGACACTCTAGAATTATCCACCCCACAGTTGTATGAACCGGTCAAGTTGCAGTTATAATATATGTAGGAAGTACTAAACGTATTAAGAGAAAAATTCCTTCGCTTAATCACCCATTCAGACATTTGTCTAAAATGTTGTCATTAAGGTGTGGCTTATGGCCAAATATATGCTTTGTAATCTCAGGATGACCTTTAACCGCCAAACTCCTAGTCAATGTATCCTCGAGCCTGGATCGACATTTGTGCCAAATTAGAAGAAATACGCTCCAGGCGCTCCATAGATAATCATGAATGGAACGGATCGCAGAAGAGTGACCTTTCGAGCATATCCTTTTATCCCTTCAGACATTTGTGTGGAAGTTTCTCATAATCAGCGCGTCACACTGGGAGTTATGGCTAAAAAGTGTTCTGTGAGGTCCCGTAACCTTGAAATTTATTCTTTTGATGACCAGAATCTAATCAGTTGCTCCCCAAGCGGTCAGGCAGCAAGAAGGAGTGGCGCAGCGGAACAGCTGCTCGTGTTCTTCTGCCTCTGCTGGACACGAGCGTTGGCCAAAGGGTCCTGGAACACCCCATTAATATGTCCACGGGGAGCGGATTGGAACTATCATAACATAATCTGAAGTGAAAATGCTGATTTGGTCACAGAAGTGGGACTTCTGGTTGACCTCATTACCTTCCGTGACCATCAAGATCTGGACCCGCAGCAGCCGTGTGTGAGAAAAACAGATGCTCGCGGTCTGCAGTTGCACTTACTTGACTGAGTAGCCCGCGACATGCGAGGATCTCGCATATCTTCAGCCTCTCCACCTCCGCCGTCATGTCCAGGCTCTCCTCTTGAGCTTTGGAAGCGGTCCAAAACAATCAGCTCAACACGGTGAATAACAGGAATCCAGTGTGCGGCGAAATCACAAATCTGCCATTCTCCTTACTATAAGTCAGTGCTCCATAAAAATGAAAAAATAGGGTTAAGCCCATTAACCCTAACCCTCATTAATTCAAAAAGAAACTACTTCCCAAATGCATGTCAATATATGTACCAGTACATAATGCAATGGTGCTCACTATTGTTTCAGTGAAATCTGCAAATGTATCTTTGAACCGACTTATTCTTTTCCCATTTGAATATAGTGTGCATATATAAAAAGTTTAGTGCAAAGGACCTCATTGTCTCATCTCATCTCGTCTTCTCCGCTTATCCGAGTCCGGGTCATCGGGGCAGCAGTGTCCTGCTGTCTGATCAGCATTGCACCAGACCCACATGGTTCCTCCTGCAGGTGGTGGGCCTGCTGGAGAATGGACCCATGTCTTTGTCTCGGGCTGGAACTGACCGGACGCCATGGGCAAAGGCCCGGGCACTGGGCGCTCGCCAACAGGCCTACTTCTCCAGGCCTGGTCCAGGGTAGGGCCCCGGTAATTGGCCCTCCGAGCAGGGCACACTGATCCTGTGATGTTTTTCGTCCCATATGCGTCTTTATGCACCATTCTTCGTCTGACCATTCATCCAGGTTGCCATGGGAGAACCTACCCGATGCTGCTGCCCCCGACAACATAGCAACATCACCCCTCAGTGCACCATCATTTTATGATGGTGCACTGAGGGGACCTTATTGTATTGAATATCATTGCTGTCTGAATCGTTCACCTCCAAGAAACTCGACCGGGTGCAGATGCAGAGGGGGGCCAGCGATGCCGCAATCGTTCAAGGCCTCAGCTTACTGGTCTCCCGAGGACTTTGGAGAAGAAGCAGTTGAGGAGGCAACATCAGTAGCAGTCATAACCAAACACAAGAAGAAGCATGCATTTGACTTCTGCAGTGCTGATTGCCATAGGTAGATATACTTTTAGACCCAGCTATTCTCATGAGTACTGCTTAAAATGCCAGCGGGTGGCACATCTGCAAACTGTTTTCAAAGGGAGTTATAAGGTGCGTCCATCAGAATTAGTATGTATGGAAAGGGTAGCAGAAGGGTAACGTGTGGGAACATGGTCAAAGTATCCAGCATCACAAGTACTGGAGAATCCATCAAGCCTGACCTTCACAAAGAAGGTCCTGGACTGGATACCCGCTCAGAGTGTTCAGGAGTCATCTAATCCCTGGAGCGGGCCACTCTATTTCAACCCCTTCGCCCAGCGGTCGGCTCTGCCCTGCCCTCCACCCCCTCCTTCCCATTCACGTGGGTGAACCCGCTTCCAGTAACTCAAACCTTCGTAACCCAACGACTCCTTCACCCCACTGCACAATAGGCCCTCTTCTACCCTCCTGCCCTCGGTCCCACTTCATAATGCAATGGGGCAGATCAAAAGACCAACTGCGCAGCCAGGTCCTGCAAATCTAACGAGGTGCAAGGTGTGATCACAACAGTGTAACCCCATCCATAATTCAGCACTGCGTTACTGAACATCTCCAACCTCTGTGACACCATTTAGTTTCAGGGCCAGTTTTTTTGTTTTTTTTTTGGAATGATGCATTTTGAAATTGGTCAAATCAGAGACTGCAGAGACTAATACCTTTTTTGGTAAAGAAGTATTTGTTTATATCTGTTTGCAATGACCATATCTCATTGCAATCTAGAAATTCATTATTCATCGGGGTCGGATTTCCATGTGGAACTCAAAATGCCGAAACAATAAGCTCTGGGCGTTCTCACACCCACCATTTTTCATCAGACTGAACCAAACATTGAGGTGGAGGGTGTTTGGGCAGTTGTGAAACTGGCACAGGTACAGACCAAACCAACAGGACCGACCTCTTGTGGAAAACGTGGTGGTCCAATTCCAGTGTTGTTGTTTTTTTGTTTTTTTTAGTGGTTTGACTGAGTCGACCTCAGCCTGATCCAGCCACTGGATGAACCCAGCAAGGCATCTTTGGATGCGGCAGACCGTGAAGACGTCAGCAGTTTTGATGGCGGGAAAATTAACTATGCAAAGAAGAACAAGAAAAATGCATTAACCCAGATCACAGTCTACTGCTTTTTCTAAACCGTGTTGCAACATGTGTTCAGGAACTGCTCATTGATACACTCCTATTAAACAAATAAAACACGTGAGAAAGAGAACCTTTGTAACAGAGTTCCCTTTAGCACCCAATTCCTGAGAGGCGGGTTCTGCTGGTGACGGTGTGTTGAGGTGGTGGTGGCGGTGGCGGTAGGAGGCATAGATATCCCAGAGAGGATTAGAGCTTCTGGAAGAGGAGGAGGGCGGGAAATGGAGGGAATGCCCCAGAAACGCAACACCACCTGACACGTATGGAATGGGCTCCTCGCAGCTCGGCTTATAAAACAAAAAAAAAAAGCCTGCCAGAGAGAAGATCTGCAGAATCCACCGATTACATGTCCAAACCAAAATATCTCAACAACCATTCAAAGTATTGCAAGTATTGAAATCATCCCCAGAAGATGAATCTTATCTCTTACTTTTTTTTTTTTTTGGTGTCTGGTGCCGTCATGAGGTTGACGTTTGTTCATTTTTGTGAATTGTCTGAAAAGCTACTGAGCGTCTTGCTCATGTTCATTATTACAGGAAACTGCAATAACGTTGCTATACATACACAACACAAAACTTTGGTTTACTACTGAATACCTGCAAAACCCGTTAGCCTCAGCTAATACACTGATTAGTGATAAATGGCAAATGTTAGCATGCTAGCTCCCCTCAGAAAGACAGTGAACACGCTAACTGTTGACAGCATAAGTATAATAGCATGCTGGCATCCGCTCAAACAACTGTGGGACATAAAAAAAAAAAGTGAATTTGATGCTCGAACACAGCAATAAGATACAATAATTATAATTTATTTTTCTTTGAGATAAGTGAAAGCACCATTATATAGTGCCGATGAGGCGTTGTAATCTCAAGGAGGAAAATATCAAGATAAGAACCTACAGAAAGCCAACGTGATTTAAATACCATATAATAAACAGCGCCAGGCAAACTATTATGGATTAGCAGTAATCTTCCTAGATTTTTAGATCTGTAAATCTCTGTATTTGGTATGACTGAAGGTGACCACAGAGGTGAGCACCGATGGTACTTTAAAATGTCAAAATTACAAATGCCCATAAATGACACGGTTTCCCTGAAATTATATAATCATATATACTGACATTTTGAAACAAACATCTCAACAGACCACAGAACATGCAAATCAATATCTTAACAATCCTCTTCAGAGGAAAAACAAAAAAAAAAAATCTTCCCCATAGTTCCCATGTGAGCATTCAGTCATAAAATATTTTCATACAAGCGGGCCAAGACAAGAAGAAGAAGAAGAAGAAGAAGGAAAAAAAAAACCCATCTCCAGTTGTCTACTACACTGTGTCGGTGATGCAGATGGCACTACGAGGACGACGGCACCTCCACACACTTTTACATGCTTCCAGTAATGCAAAGCAAACAAGAAAAAAAAAAAAGTCTTAACACATCTAATCGCTGACAACATCGATACAGACACCCAAAAAAAAACAAAAAAACAAACCCACGCATAAATTCCTTTGCAAGTTTCAAAACGTTCCAGCGTCTCAGAGACACCGAGAGCCTGAATTATGTGTCGTTTAAAAAATATATGCACGTGCCGCCGAACGCAGTTGTTGTTGGGCCCAATTTGCATACAGGAGGCAAAAACACGCTCTCGCCTCCGAGCGCAACATTCACATTTAAGTCGGCGTGACCTGTCTGTCTTTGGGCGGCAGAGCGCTTCTTTCCAGGAAGCGGCGCGATCCTCTTTAAAAAAAAAAAAAAAAAAAACGGCTCCCTGTTGGAATGAAATTTGCTATCAAACATGGGACATGTTCGCGACACGTCTTTGGCAGATACGCTTTGTTCTGTGTGGCGTTTTTTTTTTTTTTTTTTCGAGTTCTCTGTGTATGTGTCTGTGCGTGTGTGTTCCTGAAATGAAACTAGACGCAGCACTCGAACAACTCGTGGCTCAGGAGGCGGTTAGCAAAGGTCGGGTTGCCAGCAGTGCTGCCGCTCGTGGTCGTTCGAATATGACATCTACAGCAAACCTAACAGCAGTAACAACCATTTTTATCATGTCCAAATCACCCGAAGTAATGACTACTTGACCGGATAATGATCAAGCGACAGCTTCTGAGAGACGAGGCCACTAAGATTCCTCAGCTTCTGTTAGGAATGCGTTGTGTAAATTATTCCTATTTGTCAGTGTATCAATGTAAAACCTAAAGGAGCAATTACAAGCACCACCTCGTCTCGCACGTTTTAAGGCTACATCGCTCCTCGTAAGTCACACCTCTCTGAGTTACGCGCAAAACAAACGCGCAGGGGACCCCTTTTGCAGTTAATATTCTTACTGAAGAGTTAACGGGTTTTTTTTTTTTTTTGTTTATCAGTAACGAGCTGCCATAGCTGCAGAGATGCCTCAACCAATCAGTTGGCTTGATGAGCAGCTTTGCGCTTGGTATTGTGGTGATTTGGAGGACCTTCCCTCACCTATTTAAACCCCGCTGTGATACCTCAGACATGTTTGTGTGTCTCTGGAACGCCATGATTCCAGCTTTATGACTCCTCAGTTTTAGGAATCCGGGTGAAGCAAAGTCCCAACCTGCTGCAGTGCGGGGATGGTCTGTAAATTTCCATCAGGTGGGGACGAGTTTTTCACGCCGATGTGCGTGAGCCGATGGGAAAGTTCGGCGCCCCGCTTCCCGCGAGAGAACGGCAGACAGTGTCGGGTTCGTGAGACGGATGTGGAGGAGAGAGAGGCCGGGGTGAATGGGTGAGGGGGCAAGGGGCTGCTGGGTAAAACCATTCTAACCTAAATGCTGCGGAAGTGTCGGTGACACGGCAGCGCGGTGTGCGGTTACCGCGCGCGCGCGCACACACACACACACACCGACTGAGCCTAAATGCGTGTCCACCGCCTCTGCAGGGGGGAGACAGCGCTGCTCCTTTTCGGGACAGGACAGCCGGAGGAGCCGTGGTAACGCGAGCGCCAGGCCCCGCGCTCACCTCAGACGCCATCGCCTTTCCACCAGACCGCCTTGACTGAGCGGCGGCCGCGTTATCCTGGATGCGCCACACTTGCATTCCTGCTGGTTTACCCCAAAAGTGAGGACTTTTGTCAAGAACATTTATTTGAATCTGGTAAAAAATAAAGGTTAAGGTAAATAGAGCCTTTTTCCGGGTTTATCATGATCATGAAAATCTAGAGAAACCAATACCCACAAATCAAAGGTCGCATGCTAACTTTGCTATTGCTAAAGTCTGATGCATAATTGGGGTTAATTATATTCCATTCTATTGGTTTTTAATTGGCTTTCATTTATTGGAAATAAATACGAGTAAATGTCAGGTTTTTTTCTTTTTAAAGATCAATAATATTAATGTTTAGTCCCACGAAGGGGTGTTTTTAATTCTAGAATCTCAATGTGCAATCTCTGCTTTGCAGCTGGTCTTGGCTATTTGCACCATATCTGGATTTCAATTAGTTATATTCATTTATTCATTCATTCATTTTCTTCCGCTTATTCCGGTTACCGGGTGGCGGTCGTGCTGGAGCCGATCCCAGCTGACAAGGGGCGAGCGGCGGGGTGCTAACCTGGACGAGCCGCTAGCTCATCGCAGGGCCACATGAAGGACAGACAACCACTCACACGCACACCTTCGGGCAATTTAGAGTAGCCAATTAACCTCAGCATGCTTTTTTGGAAGGTGGGAGGAAGCCGGAGTACCCGGAGAGAACCCACGCAGACACGGGGAGAGCATGCAAACTCCACATACGAAAGATCGCAGGCTGGGAATCGGACCTGCGACCTTCTTGCTATGCGGCAACGGTGCTAACCACCGCACCACCGTGTCCAATTGGTTATATAATTATTCATTTTTTCATGTGTGAGATGTAAACTAGCTCAGGCTGGCGCACACATTTGCATTGCTTTGGAAGGTCTTTTCCTTTTCACGCACATAGCGCGACCGTAGCGTCGGCGCCTCTGCTGCATAAACACCTGCCGAATTCCCTCCCAGGGACAGGATCAGGAAATCCCACATCCTGATCGTTTCTGCGGGAAGAAACGTTCCCTGACTTCGGAACTCTGGCTGACGCTGCTCTCGCAATTCCGGTCTCCGACGTGGCAACAGACCGAAGACTCAGAACCAAATGAAATCAGGGAAAATTGCCTGTCCGAGACAAACAACTTTCTGTGGAAGCTCTGCTCCTACAAATGCATCATCCCAACGTCGGTTCTGCTCCGTAAATCTGCGATCGAGTTTGTTTTAAACTTTCCAATCTAGCTCTGTTTCGCTCCTAAAAATGAAAAACACTAGCATTGGTGGCTATTACTGCATCGCAGAAGGCGAACTCCATTTGGAAGAACATGGCTTGGCAGCAGCAGGCTCGACTATACGGACGCATGCGAGGGTCACGTAGAGGTCAGCAGTGTGTACTGGGTGTAAAAGTTGCTCGGAAATATGCGAGTCGCAATCAAACTACCATCTTCGTGAATGTGGATCACCCATGTGCAAATATATTATCGTATAGGTTTGCTTGATACGGTGGACACGAAACACGCTTACATTCAAAGCTGCGAAATATCGCCCTTTTGTCTTAAGAAAAAAATCAAATAAAAGTCGAAGCTTTGTATCCAGTAAAAATTTCAATATCTAAAACTCCTGAAGTCCCAAGTTCCAAAAAAAACAAAAAAAAAACAGACTCAGATATCTGATGAGCCGCAGCGGCTTTGGACCTTGGGCACGACATGTATCTCGTCCCCGTCCCGGATGCTGTAGGAATGGAGGGCCCGGCTGCCGCACCTCATCTCCTCGGGTCCCAAGACTGAGCTCATCTCCCGGTTGATGTGGAACAGCCTGATCCCGTTGGCGGGCAGCTGCAGCATCGCCCTGAGCTGCTTCTTCAGGTCGCCGACTGACTGCTCCAGGCGGAGGCTGACGGCCTCCACCCTCTCGCCCCAGCGCACCTCCACCGTGGTGCAGGGGGGGCTCAGGTCCACCTCTGCCAGCGGCGCCAGGTGACCGTACTTGGACACGAGGATGTGGTACCTGGGAGAAGGAGGAGGAGGAGGAGTTTTACTGGAAACACCAGTGAGTGGGAAGCTGGGGGAGATGCTTTGTACAGAATTAATAAGGTTTTCAGAAGATCATCCAAGTCGGTCATGATTTAAGTGGTGCAACACTCCAGTCATCCATGTGATGGAGCAACACTTTCAGACCTTCGCAGCTGGGGGTTGAGCGCGTTTACATCACTGACGTCTCCATTCACTTCACTCTGAATTTTATTTTTTCCATTTTTCTGGAGGATCTGAGGACCTTTTCTGTGCCAAAGATGAAGCACAAAAAAAAACAAAAAAACAAACATGCCTCCAAATGTTTTTTGCATCTTCCACCTGACGTGCCAACTTCTCACCTTGGTTTTCTTGACTTTCCTCTGCTTTTTGTACGCGGATTTTAAAAGAAGAGCATTACAAAAGGTGAACCTAAACGTACCCTTGCATGTGTTTAAGAAGCAGAGAAAACACTGAGTTCTCTGCCTCTCGCTTGCCGTGAGAAAGCTCTCAGCCGCCCCGGGGGAATGCGTGTTTGAGATAAGGACCCAGGAACGATTAAATAAAATCCAGGAGAAAAGGCCTGCGCTTTCAAAAAGGTACTGTAACAGCTGGGCCAATCAAAGCAATTTCCCTTCCCTCCCCAAAACTGCCCCACAAAGCCGATCCCCTGGCCTGGAGTTTCTGGCCAGGCCTTGTCCGCCCTGGGAATTCTCCTCTAAGGCCACAGCACACAAAGTGACATTTTAAGAGAGGCCATTTGGCTAAAAGGCTTCATTTAAGGTGGTATGTTTGGTATAATGAGGCAAATGGTGCTACAGGTGATAGCCAGCCAGCATTCTCATAGTCTTTTCCAGCATTTTCTTTTTTTTCCTCAATCATAGCTGGAAAACTGAACAGAAGTAAAAAGGTCTTACACATAAACATCTAGGACACGTTTTTATCTGGCTTATGGTTTCACGTTTCGTCCAATCTGATTCGCTCGTTCCTCCGCTCAAGCTTGACAAGTTAAAATGCTGATTTTTTGGCCCAGTCCCTCCCCGATTGGCCCCGGGTATCCCCTGGTCCAGTCTCCTTTAAATCCCCTTTCAGGCCCTCTCTACTTATTCTGGTGGATACTGTGAGATGCTCTCACATTTCTTTTTCAACCTTTCACTCGTCTTGCCACTAATCCCTCCTTCGCAGCCGATACATTTCTACCTTAATGTCTCTTTCCCAGTGAAGTCCCCCGCAACCAGCCGGCGCTCGCGGGCAAACTGCTGAAAGAGCCCAACGTCTTTTATCATATCTAATTTGTTGTGGTATTTCCGTCTCTGCTCGTCGGATTTACGGTTCCAGGCTGCCTTTGTTGTTCCTCTAAGACGGGCCGAGTCAGGTCTCCGTACACCTGAGACGCCGCGACCCGCCAGAGGCTCTGATCTCTGGGGGCAGCAAGGCCGCGGCCCCATCCGAAAAGGAAAGAGGATAGCGGTGTGTTCACTGCTTACTGAGCGTGTCCGACACCCCCACGACGCCCACACGCAGCCGCGGCAATACCTAACCTCAGACCTGCACCCGGAACCTGGCTCGGAGCCAAAAGCGCACGCAGGGAGTGTGCAGGCAGGGAGCGAAATGCAATGAACTCTTCAGAAACGCCCCGAGGCCCTTCGAGTTGCTGCAGTCGTGTATGATGGGCATGATGGTACTTGTGAGAGAGCTTAAAATATAAGAACACAATGTTTACAAAATACTTCCCGGATCTTCACGCGCAAACCAGGCCATAAGACTTGGCTATGAGACAGTCTGAAGCTGGCAGTGCCGTCGCATTACCCGTCCACGGGCAACAGAGTTGTTCCACTCATTCAACATCCTCCTGGGCTCATGTACTGTCCGTCTGGACAAACCACGCAAACCACAGATGGCCCCTTTCTCTCTAGAACCGTTTAGCTCGCAGCTGCAGAAGCAGCACACTTCTGGATGCGTCCGAGATAAAACTAATAATAACAATAATAACCTTAACAAGCTACAAGCGCGGTGCTTTTGTTTTACAGAGGGGATGTGCAGCGTGAGCAGGGCTCGCTCGTCTCTTTTGAGTTGGCAGTGGTAGCAAGCGGCGTTAATGGTGTTCCAAGCATCAGCTGCTGGAACGGAGGGGTGGATCTGAGCGTGTGCGGTCGCAAGTTCGTCGGCACGGTGGTCCCCGCAGACCTCCACGGATGTGGGCGGATGACAATGTTTACATCACTTGGGATTCTCGCGGAAGCGCCTGGCACGAATCCGCCTTAAGCCAGCTGAGGTGACATCAGAAGACAACCCTACCTTCTAACTTAATGTTTGAGTAGGTGTAAACATTAAAAAAAAAAAAAAAAAAAAAAAAAAAAAAAATCTACCTGCTACCTTCTGTATCGCTTTTCCAATCAGAGAATTCCCGGTACAAAGGACTCATTGAGCAGGGAGAGACTAGCGGCATTGTCTCCCAAAGGTTAGTTTCCCCCAGTCAGGGACTACACCTTCCCTCACAGATCCCTCCCCAACATTTCAGCTGGGTTAAGTGGAATGCGGTCTGCAGAGAGCGCGGGCAATAATCTGACCGGTGTCAGCGCCTGAGAAGCGCTTCCCAAAAATGCCAAATCATACCGTAGACGCACCGGGGACAAAGGCCGGGCTGTTGCTATTGTTACAGGTGTTCGCGGCATGCGGGAGCGCGGCAGGCGGGAGCGCGTGGCGGCGCCCCGAGCTTCAGAACGTGGCTTTGATGTGGGTTAGTGAGGACTGACGTTCAATATGCCGTGTATGAATTCGATGTGTTGAAATTTGAAATGCCTCCATCTAACATGGTGATTGGAAGTCCTGATGAAAACCCTGGAATTGTCTTTGCCGAGACGGACAACTATTAGCTCTTTTGAACCACTTGTTTTAAATGAAGGTTTAATATGTTTGTTGCCGCTTCTTCTCATGAATTGACAAATTACTCCACGCTAAAATCTATTTTGTTATCTTTTTTCTTAATCTTAGCTTGCCTTCTACTTCATTTAACCTTTTTTACGTTCAATTCAATCATGTATCAATATCTTGTGCATCTTTCTTTGTACATATTGTCTTGATTCTTTGATTTCATAAATAGATCTTTAAAACTGACTTGTTGGAAGTTGCAGCACAGATAAACTCGCTTCGTCCAAAGCTCGCTGATAATCACAAAGTTGACAAAGCGGGAAAATTCAACCTGTGTTGATTAAACTTTTTAATCAGTTTGGAGGCTGTAGTTTGTGCTTCTGTTGAATTAAATTACATCATGGTGAGTGACGTTTCTCATATTTTGCCAATCCACATTGATGTAAAGGCTGATTTCAAGTCATGTTTCTGTTCCCTCTACTTCTAAACTTCTCCCCCTAGACCAGGAGGTCTCAAACTGGTCCATGAGAGGGCCGCTGTGGCTGCAGGTTTTCATTCCAACCAAGCAGGAGCACACCTGACACAGCAAAGTAAAGAGTTGAGTGGTTGAGTGGAGTCAGGAGTGCTCCTGCTCCCGCCAGCTGTCTTCACTCCGCTGATTTGCTGTGTCAGGTGTGCTCCTGCTGGGTCGGGATGAAAACCCGCAGCCACAGTGGCCCTTTCATGGACCGGTTTGAGACCCCACAAGACAGTCACCATAAATAAATAATGCACCTTTTTGCACACGTTGCAACATTATCTATTTTACGTTTGTTTTTTACATTATTTTTACATGCTAGCATTAGCTGGTTTTCGCAGCATTATGACTGACTGGGGATGCCACTCACAAGGCTTTCCCTCCTCCCTGTGTTTGGCATATTTGAATGATCGTTATTGGGATTGCACTGAGAGCTGTCCCTAATATTCTGGTCGTCCCACTTACATGCGTTGGGAGTGACATAATATTAGGGACACCTCTCAGTATCACCCAGTGCAGTTCATTAGCATCACAAATTACAGTCCCAATAACGATCATTCAAATATGCTAACACCTCTCTCACATTCAAACAAATTTCAACATAAAACTCCTGAAGAGAGAATTTATTGCAGGGCTGTTGCATTCCGGGTGTATGTGCGCGCGTGCTTCTGAGTACCTCTCTGGGATCTCCTGTTCTGGGCAGTCCTGGTAGTATCTGATGAAGAACCTCTCGGCATCTTCTCTCTCTCCGTCCGACACTGCGCTCCCATTCAGCAGCACCACAGACGGCAGCCTGCACCGTGATAATTTGGCAGAGTAGGGCGTAAAAGAAGAAGAAAAAAAATATTCCGTCCTCGATGTGCGTGCACACCCCAGACTTACTGCGCTAAAAGGAGGCTGCGTCTCTCATGGGTGGTGTAAGACTGCAGTAGAGGAATCCCCTTTGCTTTGACCTCCTGCAGCTTGGGGAAGAAATTCAGCCTCTCGATGTCCTCCCACTTACTGAGCCCTGAACGACAGATGCTTCATTAGCGCCACCGTCGGAACACCCGACCGTCGAAAAAACGCGCGTGCCGACCGCCTCAGACCTGAGTTGTTGAGGTTGATGCTGCGCAGGTTGGGGAAGAGGCGCGGCAGCGTCTCCTGGGTGTCGCCCACGCAGTCCACGCTGTTGTTGGCCAGGACCAGGGCGCTGAGACTCGGGTACATCAGCCCAAACTTCCGCACTTCCGTCCATTCTCGCAGGTGGTTGTCTGTGATCTGCAGCAGGCGGAGTGACGGGCAGGACATCTGGGATTCCGACACAGTGTCGTAGCCGTTGAGGCACAGGAAAAGCTCCCCCAGCCTGGATTTGCAAGGTGCAACACATAAGAAAAGTACAGAAGGAACAAAAGTCAAATATTTTTGAGGCAAAAAGCGAAATGTGATGTGACACGTAGTGAAGACCGAATGAACTGAATTTAATGCATCAAGTGCAGAAGGATGCCGTACGTTCACCACTTCATACGAATGCGTCGTGAGGCGACACCAACACCGGCCTTTTAATCAGTTCATCGTTAGATCCAAGTTTGTGTTTGTGAATTTCTGTGCATTTCATTGAGATACAGCTTAAAAAACTGTTTTGTGTGAGGTCCTGTGACGATCTACTTGTTTCATCGAGCTGAAGATGACATTTGTGCCAAATTTGAATAACTTCCCTCGAAGCATTTTTGAGTTATCGCATTTAGAAATTTAGGGACCAACTTGACGTAATTCTGACCTTGACCTCTGACCACCATAGTTTTCCTGAGATGTCGCTTTCACAAAAAAATGAGTGGCCATACGTACGTACATACAGACAGTTGACCATTACAGGTGCAGAGGCATTAAAAAGCATCACTGGAAGATAATTTCATCAGATTTTGGCACAAATGTCAACTGGCGCTCGTGTGTGGACTGATTTAGCGCCAAAATACTGATAAGATGACCAAAATATTAGGGACACCACTAAGTATAACCCAGCACAGTTCAACACCATCACACGTTAAAGTCCCAGTAACAATCATTCAAATATGTCGACACCTCTCTCAAACATCTCAATCGAAATTCAACACGAAACTCCTCCTCAAGGGAGAACTGATTGCAGGGCTGTTGCATTATATTCTATGGTGAACATGCAGTGGTCATAATGTCATGGCTGACCGATGTACAGGTTATGGAGAAAGGAGGAGAAAGGAGGACATAAAGCGCAGCTTCTACGGCCGAGTCGTCATCGGCATCAGCGCGTTGTCACTCACTCCGGCGTGTGCCGCGTGAGCGTGTGCACGGTGTCCCAGCTGATGTGTGTGTTGATGAGGACGAGCCGCCGCACTCTGGAGAAGACCTCCGCCATGCTGGGCTCCAGCTCGACGCTGCTCAGTGGGTTCATGCTTAGATTGAGGAAGTCCAGGTGGGGGATGTTGGAAACAATGGTGCAGATCTGGCAACACACAAGCGTGAATTGAAGTCCAGCTTTCGAATGTCTAATCAATGCACAAAAATGATGCTCCCACGGTACAGTGACGTCTGTATTGCTATTACTGTGATTGCCAAAGTCTGGATCCACTATAGCAATAATTCCAGGCTACCGACTAGCCTGTAGCACACACACATTAGGCTGAACTTATTTATTTTTTTATTCTGAAGCGTCTATCTTAAGCTAAAATAGCGGCACAAACTTACTATGGATGTTATGACAGGTTGCCAGCGTTATCAGCGACAACATTTTCCAAAGACTCAAAGCACGAAAAAAAAAAAAAAATTACCTTGGCAACACCATTTAAGTATGCTTTCCCTGTAAAGAATATTCAAGCCGTGGCAGCTAAATTACCGACCACAGGAGCGTTATTATGGTGATGAAAATGTTCCCGCTTGCACGGTTTTTATTCCTTGTCACACTTCCTTTTGCCAGACAGAAGTCATGTTTGGCCCATTTGGGATAAATAAAGTTTCGCGAACTGAAATGAACTGAACTTGTTTCGCCGCTTGCCAGCCACGAGAAAAATCCTCGCAGCGGCGGCTGATATGAAGTAACGTGGCTGTGGACTGCCAACTCTTATCAGCTCTTTGGATTGCTCTCTTAACACCTGCTGGCATTCATGCAGCAGTACAAGCCGTCCAGGCGTGATCAGTGAACATGAATTGTTCAAAAAGTTGAACATGTCAAAAAGTTTGCGGGATCCCCACCTCTTGCCAGTCGCTGAGCTGATTGTAGGACAGGTCCAGCTCCGTCACGTGGGCGCAGAAGGCCGCGATGTCGGACCTGTCGCCGGCTTTGCTGATCCCGCAGTCGTTCAGAACCAGCACGCTCGGCAAGAACAGGCGATCTGCAAACAGCAAGACAGGGGTCACCTCCGAGCTTTGAGCGCATGTGTGAATCCTTCTAGGATTTAGTCGTGGACAAAAAAAAAAACAAAAAACACAATGTAATGATAAAAAAGGTGGACTTTTGACAACTTTGCATAATCGGCTAACTAAATTTAGATTTTAAATTGTTAAGCCTTTGACCCCGACATAATCCCCCACATCACCATTCACCTTTGACGGGGGATCCCGGAGGGGTGGGCAGGATCACCACTCCCAGGCCTTGGCCGTATGGGAAATTCTCTGGGTTGTACTTCTCACTGATGATCTGGACAAAGCTGCGCACCTCGTCTTCATCAGAGGACGACTCCATCGCTCGAGCCCTGATCAGGTATCGGAGACATACACAGCACGGTCAGTATGCAAAATCTGCCTGTTTTTCTAGCCCTGCGGCATTCGACAATATTGGTAAAAGGAGTATTTACTAACTGCGGGAACACTGGAGTCAGTTAGTTGTCTCATTATTTGCGGGATGAGGAGCGAATGAACTTTAAATCAAATTACATCAACAAAGAGTCACATCCTTCACAACAGCGCGTTAAAAGTGTCTGTGACAATCTGATGGTCTTAATGTTCATGACACGGCTCCATCTATTCAAACCAGAAGAACCCAGCGTGATGTGGCTTTAAATGTTCTGGGAGGTCCCTCAAACAGTTTTACACCTGACTTCAACTCATGACGTCCCGAAGTGCTAAACATCCTGGTTGGGTCATGAGACATTGCGTGACCTCATTTCCCAAATGGCGGCGTACCTGATCGGCAGGTGTGAAAGAGGGGACTCATTTCTAAAAGCTTGTTTCTAGTCACTAAAAGGTGGGTGTTACCCCATTTAGCAGTCCTGGTGCTTTCATAGCGGCGGCTGCAGAACATCCAGCCCGTTCTGACCACGTTTAAGGAAAAACTGACATAAAACACGTTAGGAAGATGTCATGGTGACAAAAACGTCACAGCGGCCTTTGAAACTCAAGATAGCCACAGAAAACTCAATTTGACATATTTGTCACAATAAAAAAAAAAATCTAATGAGCTGCTACATTATCTGTTGCAGACCCCACGTCATTTCCCCACAAGGAGAAACGGGTTCTTATGGGTTTTGGTGCTTATAGATATGTCCATTCAAGCCACTGGGCATGTCCCTGCTAAAAGTGATGTCGGCACTCGAGATATTTCAGTTTACTTCACTCGGTTTGTGTGAGACTGAGAATCTCAGAGACACCAAAACGAGTGCAGAGCAAACGGTTCTAGCAAGAGGACTAATTCAAAAGAACACTTAAATCGCTCCTCAGTGAGGCACAACAGTGCGATGAAGCACACCACGTCCACCCGGCGTGGCCCACCTACCCTGATATCGACCTGTGGAGTCTTCAGCTCCCAACCCTTCCAACTCCATCTGCAAACCGAGGCCTCGTCCATCCATACAATCTGGTGCGCTTTCATGCACCGGCTGTCAAGTTTGCCCTGATTTCATGACTGTATGATATCATACAGTCACTGTGGCCCATTTCCTGACGGCAACACCTGGCACGTCGTTACTCTCCCGGTGTGCGCACCAATAAGGCGGCGTGTGTTCATCATGGAGCAGTGGATGTGGGGTTGCTTCGAGAGGAACTTCTCTGCTTTTATATACCCGGCAGGTCTACAAAAACATCTGGAACAGGGACGGGGAACGTCGGGAAGGGTTGGGGAAGGGTCACGGGACGTGCTGCCGATGGCGGCAAACTTCTTAAGATATTCAAGGTCAACTGCAGGCCACTGACTTGGGGGTTAATCGGGTAACTCTGGACATACTGTCCATCAATGTGGACGCGGCAGGTCCTCCTGGCTGTCGGCTCTTTGTGATGTCATCTGCGGGGTTATTGGCTGAGTCCTCGCACCACGAGCTGAGGGCGTCTGATGCGCAGTCATGACGTCACTGCACTGGGCTATACTGAGAGGTGTCCCTGATATTTTGGCACCCAAATGCTTATGAGTGGGACGACCAAAATATTGGGGTCACCTCTCAGTATAACCCAGTGCAGCTTAAGGGGGATCACAAATAGTCCCAATTACAATTATTCAAATATGTCAACACTTAAATCAAACATATCCAATCAAAACTCGACATAAAACTCCTCCTGAAGGGGGAAATTTATTGCGGGGCTGTTGCATTATATTCTCTGGTGAACATGCAGTGGTCAGGACCTAGGCCCATCTGCCAGTATCATGTTCTCCTTTAACAATAACAGTAGAAGTAATGAGCCTTTTGTGATGCGTTTGTCTTTGACTAACTGGCGAAATTTAGCTTTGTAGATGAATGCTCATGTTGATTTCATGCCCTTTTGAATAATCTTGTCATACAAAAGAAACGGAAGCAGGAAAAGCCAGAGCGGCGGCTCCAGTTCGAGCCACCACTGACTCATTTGATTATTTAAACCAACAGGACGGCAAAAATGTTCGCAGAAGGGAAAGAGCCAGTAGACGTTTGGACAGCCGAACAAACAAGTGGATGCACAGCGCTTCGGAGTGAAAACCACGAGGAGGGCAATGCGTGTGTGTGTGTGTTTGTGT
>CAAKHG010020661.1:0-12457 GCA_901007715.1 Dactylopterus volitans
GTGTCATCAGTGATTGTTTTCTAACATGATTTGTAATGATTATTATTTCATCTGATTATTTTATTTTGAAAAACAAAAACAGCCACCCACATCATACATTTTTGCATATTTTTCTGCAAAATATATATATTTTTCACCCTCTGCAACCAGAATTATGTCTAAACCTCTAGTTTTCTCTAACATGATTGTTCTTGCTAGTAGGTACTGTGTGTATTTCCCCTTGTGTTGTGAATATATGCAGTTTCTAAATGAGTATAGTTACAATGGTACTTGGTTTCCGACAGCATTCTTTCTTACCTCAAGTGAACTGCTGAGGGAACATGAGGCTCGAAAGTTGACTTTCCTTTATCGCGGCATCAGAGATAACCACGCTGAGGCGCTGCGTTTAAGTTCTGGAGCTTTCACCCCGCCTCACCTGTGGGGGGGGGTAAGAAAAAGAGTCAATCAGCGCCGGCGAGATAAGACGGTGAACGGCAAGTCGAAAGAGCAATCGCGGTAGTCTTTCTGTGGGCAGCGTACGAGGAGAGGCTGATGACGTCGCAACAGGTGTCTCTCGGCGGTGCCCGAGAGAACCTCGGCCCGGCTGAGCCCGTTAGCCATCAGGCCGCGCGGTGCTATAAACACATCACTGAGAGCGGCGGCGATTTGACAGGAGCGCCCGCTGGACCTCGCGTACCTCATCCATCAACAGCTACGCATCACCTGGTCCTCAGGTTGACTTTGGCGACTGGATTCTCAAGTCCGCCTTCCTGCCTCTCCTGAGCTTTTGCTGGCTGAGACCCCTAGATGAGGCCAGCAGATGAAACGTATCATCATTGTCCCTATTTGTTTGCCTTCTGAGCAAAAATCACAGGGGGTTTTCGGTTCGTGATCCTGCCGCAATCTTACGCTTCCGGTTGACTCTCATGGCTCTCGCGGGGTCACTCTCCTAGACAAAGCTCCAGAAATTGACTGTGAAACAACCTGCTCGGCTCCAAGCGGCAATTAGTGGCCAGCTGACGAGCACGGTGGCGCATCGAGCAGCTGTAGACGCAGATATTTCCCTCAAGAGTCGGAGAAACAGAGCCGATGTCTGAGCTAATGAGAGTTAATTTGTAACTTGTGCTCACCAGAAACACGACTAAAAACTAAGAACCCGCCGGATAAGCAACTGCTAACGAGTTTGCTACATTAACTTGACAGGTTATAATATTTCAGTGTCATGTCCTCATGTCGTCCCCGGTGTCCCCAGATGGCTAAAATAATCAGCCTCAACATTTTGTCCTGAAAACACCTAATAGAAGTGGAGTGAGATCTATAAAAGAAGCCAAAGCTTCACAGAGGTGGTGATATTTAAAAAAAAAAAAAAAAAAAGAAAAAAAAATCAATAATCCAATAAAAAAGTTGCATCTTGTCTGCAATAAAAGTTTATCTCCCAAATGAAGTTAAATCCATCCGTGAACTTGCTTATCTTGTCGCTCTTAAGGGGCAATCACATTCAGTGGTGGACAGTAATTGAGTAGAAATAGTTTGCTTTATTCAAGTAATATTTTTGAGTAGCTTTTTATTTGATTTTTTTAGTGGTGGTCGTTCAGTCCTTTGACCGCGTCTATGAAAAAATCACTTCATAATCATTTCTTAACCGTCTCAGCTTCCGTGTTTGTGAACGCGGCCCTTTTAACCACACCCGGCTGAATGCAGAGTTCCTGACAGACAAGACTAGAATATCCCGCTGGACAATTAAGTTATATGGTGACCATAAAATCTGCCAACTTGGCCGTGCACTCTGAGTTTGCCAATGGGACCTTTGCCATGCCAGGCACTGAACAGCCCCCAGGGACCACGGCAATGACCCCGGCAATTCAAACCCACTCACTTAAAGCCATTAGCGGCCCGGTGTTTACGCTTTCCCTGCCTTCAGCCAACAAGGCATGGATGGCTCCCAAACGGGAGTGGTAATGAGGTCCTCAGAAGCCCCCGCAGCTTCAGACACAGAGACGCTGGAGCAGAGCGGACCAGCTCGCTGGGCTTCAGGGAACCGAGAGGCCCGTAATCTGCTGGTGCCCGCTCACATGGGACCGTAAGGCAAATGTGATCCTGACACATTGTTCCGGCATGCATAAAGGGGCCTTTTCAGGGCTCCTCAGGGGAGACCTGGGAGCCTGATCTTAAGGAAGTAACATGACGTTGGTTTGACGGCTCTCCCTCCTCTCTACTTTTGTTTAACTGCCTCGTTTATGGGAAGTTGTCCTGTGACTCATGACTACCTTCGCTTCCACTGGCTTTACGGGTGGGAATTTCAGTTGAGGGGCTTCATTTTTTGACAAACAAAAGTCGTTTCAGTTTCAGAAAGAAATAACCGTCAACCACAAGATGGCTGCCACTGGTGAAAGGCAATGACGCAGGGCAGCTGTCTGCCATCGTTACAGTTATCTGAAAACGTTAGGATTCATGCAAAGATGTAATTTATTTGTGCACATTTCACTGGTTCCAGTCTCTGCTTTTACACCCTGCTTAAGTACTTGAGCTCTGGACAGCAGTGTGTGCTCGTGGGGGTTCAGGGTCATGCCCCGCTGAGAGGCCTCAATTATCATAAGTCTCAGATGGAATCGGGTTATTGCATCACTATGTGATAATTGCATAATTCCGTCAGTCGGTGGGGGGGGGGGTGTCTTTGCTCTTGGATCACTATTTTTTCATGATGAAGTGTTTTAGTGAAGTGGATTTTCTACTGCCAGTAGTCCTCTCGGTAAAAAATGATGATGACCTGCATATTGTGCTCATCCACGTGCAGCCGGCGTTAGCACAACAACCCCATCATCATCGCAGTCATTTTTCATATGCCCACAATTAGCGTTCTCGCTCAATATTGGAATGAAACCAAAAAAAAACAAAAATCGTATCACTGGCAAGCTTTTAAATCTGATATTTTACCAGATTGAAAAATATTCGATTCGCCCGTGAGGGATCATTCAAGACAGATGAATTAAGTTCAGTATGATCTCTGTTCCTATCCTCTTCCCGTATCTTTTCAGAATGGTCGGGCCGGACTGTCCACTCTTTCTGCTCTACGTCTTCAGCATCTTTGCCCGCAGGGGAGGTAGAACCCATAAATATCACTTTGTACCCTGTTTGCCAGAATGTTTTTCTTTTTTTTTCATCTTTTAAAAACTCTCACACCCTGTCCTACTTTTAGTTAGCACTCAGGATATCCTGTATCCATATGGACCCGCTCATAGGGACCTAGAGACCCCTAAGATGGATGATGGAAGTTCTCCTGAAATTACTCTGCTCATCCCTTTCATTTTCTTCAACATCCCCTCCCGCTCCATCTACGTAAGCGCTGGTTCATACTTTGATTTTTTTATCAACCGAAGCCCTGCAAACATGCAGTTGCAATGTATAATTTCTTGACAAAGTACGTACTTGGATGCTAAAACACCACTCATTTTTTTTTGTTCCTCAGGTCAACAACAACGGCGTGATTTCCTTCAACGTGCAGGTCAGCCAGTTCACACCCGAGGCCTTCCCCCTGAGCGACAGCAGGTCATTCATCGCCCCGCTCTGGGCCGACGTGCACAACGGCATCCGTGGAGACGTGTACTACAGAGAGTCCACTGAGCCGGAGATACTGGAGAGGGCGACCCAGGATGTTCGGAAGTACTTCAAAAACATCCCCAACTTCACCGCCACCTGGGCCTTCCTCGCGACATGGCACCAAGTCACCTTCTATGGAGGAAGCCAGACAACCCCGGTAAACTCCAAGCCCTCGCGGGCACTTAAAAACATCCTCATCATGCAAAGCTTTCTATGCGCACCCAGTAATTGTATCTGGCTACATAACCACAAAAATGTGATGCTGGGCAAATGTGAAATATGAATACTCCGGTAAATCCCACACGACCCCTCTGAGTCAAATTGGACACATTTTTTTTCGCATTTGCTGGATCCTGTTTGCTTCCTCTCGTCCCAGTTGTTCTCCGCAGGCTAGATTGGAAAACATTTGCAGGCCATTTAAATGTCGAGTATGAAACTAGAACTTTGATGGCATTTCAACGACTGCAAGTGTGAAACAGGTCCTATTTAAACTCTGAAATATATTAATTTGAAACGTTATAGACTGAATATTCACTTTGAACCAAATTGTAAATGACTTTGCCATATTTGTCCCCCATCGACGCCATTCGTGACGCTTTGATGTTCTCTGTAAGTGGGACGCTTGCTGGAATGGTTCCTCTTCATCATTTTGTTATGTGCACGTTTGTTTCTGCCTTTGTAAAACGATTTATATCCTCTTGTCTGATTAAAAGGTGAACACATTCCAAACTGTGCTAATCTCAGATGGCGCAGCCTTCTTCACCATGTTCAACTACGGGGAAATCGCATGGAGCACAGGCACCGCCAGCGGTGGAGATCCGCTAACAGGGCTGGGTGGGACAACGGCTCAGGTACTCTCACAATGTCCGCTCCATCATCTCAAGCAAATTCTAACCCCTTTTGGTTATAAATATATTTAAAAAAACCCACATATCTTTCATTCATTTTCTCTTTTTAGTCAGGTTTTAATGGGGGAGACATCGGCCACTTCTTCAACCTCCCAGGATCACGCTCAAACGATGTGGTGAACATCGAGGAGACGACCAACGTCAATATTCCGGGGCGCTGGGTCTTTCGCGTCGACACTGAGCTCATAGATCCCGCCAACGGCTGCAGCTACAATGGCAAGTTCAGATGTCAAACACGGACATGTTTGTGCTTCTCTGAAGGAGCCGCCGCATCTGTCGCCTCTAAGATCAGTCGATGGCGTGTTTCGGGATTAAGCGCTTTCTTGTGGGATCTGTAGAACTGCTTTCAAATAGCCGCCCGTCTTCTCCAGGCCGTTATTACAGACGGGGCGAGATCTTCTGGCTGTCCGACCAGTGTTCGCAGCGATGCCGCTGTCTGGACGTCAACAACGAGGTCCAATGCCAAGAGGCTCCGTGTGGGCAGCTGGAGACCTGTGAGCAGCAGGAGGGTGCCTTTTACTGCCAGCCGACCCGCACCAGCACCTGCGTGGTATTTGGCGACCCTCATTACCACACCTTCGACGGCTTCCTCTACCACTTCCAGGGAACTTGCTCCTACCTGCTGGCTCGGCCCTGCTGGGACCTGTCAGGGTTGCCCTTTTTCAGCGTGGAGGCTAAGAATGAGAACCGCGGGGTGGCCTCCGTTTCCTGGCTTCGAGACGTGACAGTGGAGGTGTACGGTCACCGGCTCATCTTACCCAAAGGCAGTTTTGGAACAGTCCAGGTGAGAACCTGTCAGCCTCTTTGTTCCGGGAATGCCCGCAAAAATTTGTCCTGTTTTTGGGAGTGTGCTGCCAAGGCAACGGACCAATTAAATTCACAAGTGTGCTTAAAGCCATCTAAAGGCTTAACGGGGTACAATTTAAATCTGAAGCTTTAATTTCAATCACGCTAATGCTAGCTAAACGCTGTTTGTTACTCCCATAGTCAACATCACTTCCAAACTGGTAATTGAGGCAAAAGCTGGAGACGCAACTAACTGGTTGCTGAGTATAATCCAGCGCTGCCTGACTATGGACCAGGAGCTTAAGTAGCAAAGTGATGATCCGATGAGTGGCAGCTGTGTAGCTGGGGCCCAAACTCCAGCACAGCAGTCCCTCATCTGCAATCAGGCTCGAACACACACACACAGAAAGACTAGGGAGCGGAGAGGATGTCAAACAATAACATTAGAGACATGCTTGTTGTCAATAAAACCAGTTTTTGGTTTTGCGATCGAAGAGAGGAGCATTCGATCAGCTGCTCTTACATTTTGCAATCGTAAAGCTGCCACAGAAATGCCCAAATTCACAAGCGTTGTGATCCGTGTGGCCATAATAGTGGCATATGTCGGCCCGCAGCCAGGATGGCACACATTGAGAAACTTATTTCTTGAGTTGACTGCAATTATCACTAATGGGACATGCACATGGAAAGTAGCGAATTTTCCATCAGTTAATGTAGGCGATGTGGCTGCATTTACTTCCTTGACTTTCCTTGAGCAGTGGTTTCGACACACAAGCGCCTCACTACCTCTAGTTGCATTGTCCTGGATTTTTTAGAAATATCCAAGTACCTTGTGCAAGGTCAAGGATACATGTTTTGAAATTTTAGTCATGATGTAGGGACTGTAGATGTGTTAGTATTTAGAATTTGGCAGAGTATATTGCCGATTCACCATCATCCATTGTTCCCATTCCTCTCCTCTTCTCTCCAGGTGGACGGCTTGATGAAAACTTTACCGGTCCAACTCGAGCTCGGTGCAGTCAGAGTGTACCAGTCCGGGGTCGCTGTGGCTTTAGAAACTGACTTTGGACTCCTGGTGACCTACGACGGGCAACACTACGCATCCATCTCCCTACCCAGCTCCTACTTCAACAACACTTGTGGCCTTTGCGGCAACTATAACGATGACCCCGCTGACGACCCCGTGCTCCCCGACGGCTCCCTGGCAGAAAGCGTGGTGGAACTCGGGGGCAGCTGGAGAGCAGAGGACCCGGACTGGAGGTGCACAGACGGCTGCATCCAGAACTGCAGCGTGTGCGACCCCGTAAAAGAAGCCTTTTACTTCCGCTCAGATTACTGTGGGATCATCAACAAAACCGATGGACCTTTCCGGGACTGCAGGGCTGTGGTGGACCCGACAGCCTTCGTGTACAGCTGTGTTTATGACATGTGTAGCAACAGGGATAACATCACCACGCTGTGCCACGCCATCCAGGCCTACGCCCTGGCCTGTCAGGCCCTTGGCGTCACAATACGACCCTGGAGATCTCGCACTTTTTGCGGTGAGATTCGCTTCTGCGCAGATCCTGAAACTTAGCACGAATTTACCGTTTTCACGGGTCGTGTGACTTAATTTCTTCTCCCTTCCCGGCTTTCAGCTCTGTCCTGCCCGGAGTTCAGCCATTACCAAGTGTGCGCAAGCGCCTGCCCAGCCTCCTGCTCCGACCTCACCGCCCCGCTGTACTGTGCTCATCCCTGCACCGAGGGTTGCCCATGTGACCAAGGCTACGTTCTCAGCGGCAGCCATTGCGTGCAACGCGAGGATTGCGGCTGTGAACACAATGGCCTCTACTACCCTCTTAACGACACGTTTTGGGCAGGCCCCAGTGGTGAGGAAGGTGAATGTACCCTCCGCTGCACCTGCGGACCTGCAGGGGAAGTCTCCTGCTTCAACGAGTCTTGCAAGGAGGGTGAGGTGTGTGTGGCGGAGGTGGGCTTGCTGGGTTGCTATCCGCGAAGGGAGGGAGTGTGTTCAATCACCCAGAACTCTGTGACATCCTCCTTTGATGGCACCTTCCTGCTGTTCCCAGATGACAGCTCCTACTACCTGCTGAAGCTGTGTGGTGCTGTGCCAGCTAATGGCTCAGTGGTGGAGGTGAAGATTGGTAGACGGCTGGTAAACAAAGGCCACTCTTGGAAAAGACCTGTGGTAGTAACAGTGGCTAACCTGGAGGCTCAGATGGGTGGGATGGATTTAGAAACAGTAAAGGTTAGAACTCTGAGACAGAGAAAAAGGAATGAAAACTCGTTGTTATATCTTTATAGCTGATTAACATCTTGGCTTTGACACCTCTTCGCGTTGCAGGTGAATGGCGAGCCCGTGGCACTTCCGTACGTTCACCCAACGGAGACGATGATGATCTACAGAGCGCCGGGCAACGCCACAGTGGTGGAGTCCCGCGGCCTGCTCCGTGTGCACTACACCCGCCAGGGAGTCGTCAACATCTCCCTCTCCACCATCTTCTACAACGTCACCTGCGGGCTCTGCGGTGTCTTCAACAGCAATGCCACCGACGACCTCCGCCTCCCCAACGGGCGCCTGGCGGAGTCGGCGGAGCAGTTCACGGACAGCTGGCGCTCCATCGCTGACGACCTCACGTGTAACGGTGACTGCGACGATCTGTACCGGATGTGCACCGACCTGCGTCTCTACCAGAGCCCCTGGATGTGCGGCAACATCAACGACCCGGGAAACAGCTCCTTTCTGGCTTGTCACGCAGTGGTCAACCCGTCGCCGTTCTTCAGGAACTGCCTGTACAACATGTGCGTCAGGGATGGAAACCGCTCGGCGCTCTGCTCCTCGCTGCAGGCCTACGCCTCCGCCTGTCAGGACGCTCAAGTGGGCCTCACTTCCTGGCGGAGTGCCACCAACTGCCGTAAGTAGACAGAACGAAGGGGGCGGGGTTTTTTTTTGGAAGTTTGGCATGCGACAAATCTTGCACGAGTTCTTGAGAAGTCTTCTGCCGTAATTGAGCTCTTATCTGGGGTGTTCTTTTTTCGTTTTAGTCTTCCTAATGTAATGAAGCAACATTTTCATCTACTTTAACACGTTTTATCACTCACTCTTTGTAGGTGATTAACTTAAAACACTCCCTCAGTGTTGCCCACCGTTCTGCGGATCGTTAGTATCCTTGGTGTGTTTTCAAAAAACTTAATCATCCTATTTTGGTTTGTTGCTAGCACAGTTTGCTGCTTATTTTTTGTCCTTATCAACTCGCACAACTGATGGCACTAGGAAAAAATAAATACTTTATTTTAAGCCAATCATTTTCCATACTGGAACCAGGTTCTAACATGGAAAGTGGAGCAGGATCATTGAGGATCATTGAGAACATGTAAATTTTTACCTTTTTGGCTTTATTTGACAGGTTTGTGCAAACAACCAAGGAATTCACCAAGGAATTCATGGATTCATCCACCCACATCACGACGTGATTCTTAAAACTCGATATCTCGCGTGAAATCTCTCGCTATCAAATGCTACTTCAGTGTAAACAAACACGGCGGATGGCGAGCGGGAAGAAATGATGATGCCGCTCTTTGGGCTCCTTTTGAAGGAAAATTCATGTATAAAAAAGGAAAAACTATGGAAAAAGTCATTTGTTTTGCTTCGGCCTTCAATAAGCGCGCTTCCTTTTCATTGGCTAGCGTTCCAGTCCACGCGATGATCAACATGGGGCGTGCTCTACAGGATTTACGATCGTAAATAATGAACATGTTGGGAGGTTAAAATCACTCGCAACTTAACTGCCACCTCAGGAGAATCCGCTCCGATAATCTTAAGAGGCTTCCAATATTTGGGCCTTTGCTTACTTGGATCGGGAGGCGAGAATTGGACCCCGAAATCGGCCCGATTATCTAGTAACGTGCATCCCGTTTTAGTGAGCTGATGCTGACGCCTGCCCTTCCGCCTCCTCCGTCTCAGCTCTCCCTTGTCCGGAGAACAGCCACTTCGACGAGTGCACCAGCGCCTGCCCTCTGACCTGCTCCAACCTGGATGAGCCCGAGGAGCCCTGCCCGCTGCCCTGCCAGGAGGGCTGCCGGTGCGAGGAGGGCTTCGCGCTGCGCGCCGGCCTGTGCGTGGCGCGCAGCGACTGCGGCTGCGCCAGCCACGGCCGGCAGCTGGCCACCAATCAGACCTTCTGGACCGACTGGGAGTGCCAGGAGCGCTGCTACTGCAACGGCTCCGACAACAGCATCTACTGTCAGCTGGCGCCCTGCCACCCGGAGGAGTACTGCCAGGAGGACGACGGCCTGTATTTCTGCCGGCCGCGCACCGAGGCTCTGTGCGTGGCGGCCGGCTATGGGCATTTCCTGCCGTTTGGCGGCGTTCCGTTCGAGCTGCAGAGCTCTTGCACGCTCCGGATGGCCACCAGCAGCTGCGGAGGGGAGAGCGGCGACCACGCGGCCGCCGGGGGAGCTTTCCCCCAGTTTAAACTGGCGGCCCGTAACGAGGAGAGGGACACGGGCCAGGCGATTTGGGTGAGAGGTTTCGTACTGGAGGCCTACGAGTACGAGATCGAGGTGTCTCGGAGCTACAGAAACACCGTCACGGTGAGCACACTCGCCCCGAGTCAGTCGAGAGCTGTGTGAATGGTCCTCAAATTAGAGATGAATTGTTACAGGGGATGAACTTAATCCCCATGAGTTTGGCCTTTTAGTTCTTTTTTTTTTTTTCAATATTTACTTCTCAAAACCACGATTTTTTTCATGACCCGTGAAGGTTGTAGTTGCTGTGAGGACATGTTATTTCCAATCAAGCCGATAGAATAACCAGGCAGAGGGCGAATTCCTCTTTGATTGGCTTAAGGTGGATCTCATTTCAATGGGCATCTTTTATCGGGCTGGATTTGGCTCGGATGAAACCGCGACCCTGAGAGACATTTGGACCGGGTTCACAAACGGACTGAAAGATCTGAGGAGAAACAGAAATTACACGCACACACACACACTTTCTCTGTGTCTCTTTCTCTTCTGGGCAATTATAGACGATATGAAACAAAACAAAAAAAAACCCCAATAAGCTCTTTCAGTGAGTCATAATGTTATCCAGAGATCAGCTGGGATTCCACACATACTTCAGCAGACGATAAGCATTAAAATGGTATTAAAATGCCTCTATAAAAACGTGTGTCGGCCAGTTAAGCACCTGGAACGAGCTAAACCTGACTCGGAGTCGTGACCTGAGGACAAGCTAAACCATGAATCTTTCCTCACGCAGGTGAATAAGGAGCGTTTGTACCTTCCCCTGAAACTCGGCCCAGGAAAGATCAGCGTCTTCACCGTGGGCCTGCGCCTCATCCTGGAGACAGACTTCGGCCTGAAGGTGGCTTTTGACTGGAACACTCTGCTCCTGCTGACTCTGCCCCGCGACCTCTACAACGCCTCCTGTGGCCTCTGCCGGGGCATGCCCTTATCTCCACCCACCCTCACCACCAGCGACTGGGGCATGGCCTGGGCTGAGAGGGACACCTTCTGCCAGGTGGGCTGCGGGGACTCCTGCCCGCGCTGTGGCCTGGGAGAGCGGAGCGGCGCCGGCGACGACCTCCTCGCGGCCGACGACGCCAGCCTGGGCGCCGGCGCCAACGAAGTCGGCGAAGTCGGCGCAAGCGTGCGCTTCCACATCGGAGACGGCCTGTATGTGTTCGTGGAGCCCGAGGCCGTGAGGCTGTGCGGGCTGATTGTGGACCGCGGCGGCGTGTTTGCGCGCTGTCACAGCAAGGTGGCGCCAGCCTTCTTTTATCAAAGCTGCCTGCAGGACACCTGTGTGGACCAGGGGGCCCAGGATACCATCTGCAACTGGCTGCAGGTCTACGCCAGCACCTGTCAGACCCAAGGAGTCCCTGTTACCGGTTGGAGAGGAGAAACACCGTGTGGTGAGTTCGGGTCTGCGCTCACCTCAGTTACACTTTGTCCGGTGCCACAATGGCCTCCTCTACCAAAAGAATACACCTTCTGACTCCTCAATTACTACTTTCTACCTGACACAGTGCTTCAGTGTCACATTGTCTATGGTTATGGGCCTCAAGCAAAGATCTTAAAGGTGCATTTATCAAACCCTGGGTACAGTCACCCCAAAGAAATCAGTGATTTTGTTTAGTGAGAGGAGATATTTTGTCTGCTTTTTTATACTGCTGTGTAAAAACCATCTCCAGCAGCAGCTGCAGCAACAATTATACCTGAAAATTACAGTCTTATAATCATTTCAGTGGGACATGGAACTGTAATATATATATATTTTTTAAGCCTGTTATTGACTGATGCGGTGACAAATACGTCACAGAGCTAGAAGCTAGCTCAGAGGCTAGCAAAAAGACTAAAGAGGATGGTGGTGGAGGAAGTGAGAGAGAGAGGAGGTCCTCCTGCTGGCCAATCAGTAAGGAGAGAGTAACGTGAAGAGATCAGTCAGAAGCTCGAAGTACGTCACCGTAACAGTCTTTCTCACCTCATTTAAAAGATATATCTTACGTTGAGCAGTTCCTTAAACCAGCTGACGTGGAAATATGAACAACCTATTGGGGCGGTCAAGCCTGGACGAGCCCTGGCTGAACGTCTTTGCTTCCTGCTCCCAGTCCAGGGCTGCCCGGCGAACAGCCACTACTCCGGCTGCATGTCGGTGTGCCCGCCTCAGTGCGCCCCCGCCCGCGGCCAGAGGGACTGCAGCCAGGACTGCGTGGAGGGCTGCCAGTGCGACCAGGGCTACGTGCTCAACGGCAAGAGCTGCATCCTGCCCCAAAACTGCGGCTGCTACACCGACGGCAAGTACTACGAGGTCAGTCCGACGCCCGGCGCGACAGCGAACCCGGTGACACATGACGGCAAAACCACAATTTCATAATGACTCTTTACTTCTTATTTTTATTTTATTGTTTGTTCAACTTGGACGATGCACACCACATTGCCACAAAAAAAATAAATAAATAAGGGAAAATGTGACGCATATGGGACGTCTAGCTTAAGCTGATTTTCGGTCCTTGTCCCCGGCTAGGCTTTTAAATAAAATTATACAATTCAAACGTTTGACGAAAAACATTTGAGATTAAAACCCTTGATCTTGATACTCTCACGTCTCCACAGCTGCTGAAACAAACAGACAACCAAAGCAACAAAACCGAACAAGACAAACACAATTGAATGAACTACCTGTG
>CAAKHG010020662.1:0-27821 GCA_901007715.1 Dactylopterus volitans
GGAAGAGGATGATGTAGGCAGTCAACAGCGTTGCCATAGGAACGGACTCCGCCTGGGTCTGAATATAATTCTCAATAACTAACTTAACCTATGTCTAATGATGATTTAAATGCTGAGGCAATAAATAACACATTCTTAGAAATTAACAGAACTCTAAAAAATAAAATGTTTAAATGACTAAATGTTGTCCATTGTCTGCGTTCAGAATGCTTTTAACCGATTTCACCGAGGATACTTCAATCACGGTACTGATCAAATACTGTGGCCAATTGCAAAAGTTTAGGGTTCTAGTTTACATTTTAAAAGCGATGAATGAGCTCCTGTCTCCTCCGCGTCGCCCCCAGTGGAGGCTGGTTAGGGTTAGGGTTCCCCAGGCATCGGCTCCTCTGGCTGCGCCGGCACATCGAAAGGCGCATCCATCGCCCCATTGGAAGAGTCCAAAATAATGTCGCACACTTTCTCTGGGGTTTATGGTCGCGTTCCCCCTGCTGGTCCCAGACAGAGCCACCTGCCGTTGACTAACCCAGAGCAGCGCTCCACTGTGACCCGTGTAAGCGTGTGTGTGCGCGCACTGTTGAACCTGCGCTCCTGCTCGGTAGCAAGGTTTGCCAGCCAATCGTATATTTTTACTTTATAAATAAAGTGGTAAAACGTGGGCTTTTTGAAAATGCATAAAATTAATTAAATACTCATTAAATTAAATTTTATTTTGTTTTATTCGTTTGAAGAATCCGTTTTCATCTGTTCTGAATATGTGGCTGCTTATGCTTAGATGACAGCTGAGGTTTGTTTTTCAGACTCGCCAGATTTTGCTTTGCTGCACTGCTCAGCATTTGCGTACACGAGCTCAGACCTGTCGTGAGATCTGATCGTAGCTTACGCTCACGTCCAGATCGATAAATACCGAAGCGTGCGTGGAAATGGCCATGCGCCCGTTTTTCTGCCGTACGTTCGGTTGATAAATGAGGGCCACTGAGTGCATATTTAAATTTCTACTTGAGGGACAACTGAACCGGAGCATTTGGGGGAAAAGAGTTCACACATGGCGCTTTTCCACCACATTGTACTGGCTCTACTCTACTCTACTCTACTCTACTCTACTCCCTCCTCACCTTTTTTGGTTTTCTATTAGTACCTGCTCCCCTGGGGTTACGAAAAAGCCGACCAAGTATCGTGAGGTACTAAAAAGGTGACATGAAAGCACTGCAGACCACTGATTGGTCAGAGAGAATCCTCAGAGCACCATTACGTCATCAAAGCGCGGCACGCCCCGAACAGCGCATTTTTTAAACAACCAAACTATTGCGGCAGTCGCAGTTTACATTTTTTTTTTTACTTTCAAAAACGGCGAGCAGAAACATCAGCACTGTTGTGTCTCGTCTGTGACCAAAGTCGTCTCCTCGCTGTGAAAAACAGCCACGTGTCGAGAACGTCATTCCGTGGATACCGTTCAGTGTTTCTCTGTTATTCATGTGTCACAAGGCATCGCTATGACGACCGGTTACACTTGAGGCGGGATCTTCTAATGGAGAGCGACCCCCAGAAAAGAACTCGATACCAAAGGCGAGTAGAGTGCAGAAGAGTCGGCACCAAGTAGCCGGAAAAGCGCCAATAGTTACCCACTGTTTTATTTCAGTGGCTCTTACCTTGACCTCAGCCTCAGAGTAGTTCTGGACCAGGTTCTTCAGCTGTCTGCGAAGCATTGAGGACGTCATGGTGTCCTGAAGCGGATGACGGAGGGGGGATCAAACCTCCACAATCTGATTCAGAGGAAACTCATGAACAATAATATCAGAAAACATAAACACACATACAGATGCGTGCTCGATGGCGTAGGCACGAACATATACATGCCTTTTAAGCCTGGATGTGCTGTCGGGAGATGTTTTTTTTTTGGTGTGGCTCTGAGTGCAGATCCTGGCTCAGCGAGCGTTCATGCTGCAGGTTGCTCGATGCATCGGTTCGTCGCAGTGTACCAGAAACCGGATCCTGTAGGGGCAGGGAGGCGCCGGTCAACCGCGAGCAGGACTGGCACTGGGTGTCAAAGATTAGCAACCACGGTGTGCCGCAAAGGCGCGAGCCACTTTGTCGTCACTGCGACAAAAAAAACACACACACACACACAAACGCTCGTCCGGCCAGCTAGGCTAAGCTACAAGCTACAAGCTACAAGCTAGCTGTCAACGTCGCGCGGCTCACGGGAGACGAGCCCCACTCAAAAGGTCCCGCACATTCGGCTTGAGAGTGTTCACTCTGGCGCATGCTGGCGTTGAGCAGGTGTGTGTGTGGGTGTGTGTGTGTGTGCGCGCGCTCGAGCGTGAACGACCTTGTCCCCGCGGTTTCAGGACCCGGGACAGCGACCGAAGACGGCCGGGCAGCAGCCCGTCGCTCGACGCGGCTAACGGCTAAACGCGCGTCAAGCTAGCACCGACTGAGACACGGGCGAGCTTCTGCGTCGCGCTCCAGCGGCGCGAGGAAGGAGTTCACCTCGAGAAGCGGCAAATAAGTTTACCGCTAAAACACACACACACACACACACACACCGACAAATGAAGTCTGACATACGCAGAGAATGAGGCACCAACCCCCGAGGAGGAGTTCCAGGAATCTTCCAGGAGACGGCACGAAGGTCCGGCTTCCGCTTCCGCTGCTTCCAGCACCTGCTTAGTCCACGCCCCCCAACAATAGACCCCAGTGATATAATATAATATAATATAATATAATATAATATAATATAATATAATATAATATAATATAATATAATATAACATAATATTAGAATAGAATATATGTAAAATAAAAAATATTGGATAATATATTTGTTTATCCACTGGACTAGTTTTATAATGATATAGGTCACTGTTGAAAACATTTGAAAATTTCAAAGCGTTTTCAAGCTCTGTTATTTCTTTGAATGACCGTGTAAAGTGACGCCCTAACACACACACACACACGCACACACACACACACACACACACACACACACGCACACGCACGCGGATAAATGAGTCACAACCGCGGCTCCCACATCAATAACAGTGGAGCCAAGATGGCGGCGGAGGGGGAGTACGAGTCGATCCTGTGCGTTAAGCCCGATGTCAACGTTTACCGCATCCCGCCGCGCGCCTCGAACCGCGCGTACAGGTAACGGCGCGGCTGCCGGTCGCCCACGGCGCCGCGGGCAGTGTTTTTGTCGTCATTTTCTCGGCGGGTGTTAACCGGTGTTGCTCCGGCTGGGCATTCCACTTCCACCGCTTAGCGCCAGCTTTACACGCTCTCAGACGGCGAAGGGGAGCTGCGTGCGGCGCCGTGGACGGTTCGGTTAAATGTGGAAATAACAGCGTACGTGCAGTGTTTTTTTTTAGGGTTTAAATGGTTTGGCGGGTTCCTGCGCCGCTTTGTTCCGGAGCCCCAAAGCGGTGGAGCCGTCAGCTCCGCGGCGGGGCTGTGTGTCAGCATCGCCGGGCAGCCGGGACGCTCTCCGCCGCTGGTGTGACAGCTGGGATGCTCTCACGTTTTTTTTTTTCTTCTTTTGTTTGTTTTGTTGTTGTTTTTCTTCCAGTTGACCTCGCATTTGTATGACGCGGGGACGTTTTGAGTTAGTGTCTGATCTAACTGTTAGATATATGATGTAATTGAAAATACTAGTGTAAATCGGTAGCTGCCAGTTCTGGAGTTTTAAAAGGGAGCCCAGGCTAAATCTGACCAGCCTCTGGTTGAGTTTAAGGGGCGAACTATATTTAAACGCGAGTGCAAGAGGAGACCCTAGACTTTGCTCTGAATACTAAATCTAGTTTGGCTATTTTTTGTAGCAGACGTTTTTCATGTTTACATTCAGTAATTCTTAAAAACAAACAAAAAAAAAACCCCTCTAAAAGCCACTTTTAGGGGAGCCTCAAAGCCCACCGCCAACACCCGGCTTTTGTCTTCGGTGTGAAAAGGTACAATCAGCATTCAGTCCTGGGTCACGCGGCTCTGCGGTGGTCCCGGGTATTTTAACGGCTCCACCTGTGTGACTTTCGGTGACGCAAACATGGCACCCAAGTGGACATGCTGGTGTGTGGGAAGATGTGGGCGGCAACGTCATAGCAACGCGCCTGGAACAGTCTCGGCCTCTGTCAGCGACTTGTGTAACTCTTCGCCATCTCAGCCCAAAAAAAACCCCCCAAATAAACAAAATTCTGTCTCGGTTGAAGCGGCGCTGGAAGATTGCTCATCGGTCTGAAAGAGAGACGGATGCACAACATATAAAACCACATACAACACACAACCACCGTCTCGCTCGCGTCTCACTGCCGCCTGTTGTCAAACACGGTGCAGCAGAAGACGGGGGGGAAAAAAAACTAAGGTAAACTGGACTGCTGTGAGTCAGTCAACGTGAAAGGGTCAGTCGTCTATTTTTCATGTTAAAAACCCTGCAAATACATGCTAATTTTGGGGTTAAAAACAGTTTGAGAAGGAAACTTTACTCTGGTTTAACGGGATTCCACATTCAGGTCTTTCAACATTTAAAAACGTGCATGAATATTAATCTTAATGTGTTTGATGTCGCATGTGCTCATCTGCAGGGCAGCTGACTGGAAGCTGGACGCCCCGGACTGGTCTGGCCGGATGAGGATCACGGCCAAGGGCAAAGTGGCATTTATCAAGCTGGAGGACAAAATCTCAGGCATGAATTTACTGCTCCGCCTTTAATCCCCCACTCCCTGCTCCTCCCCCCAAAAAATGGTATTTTTGAAATTAAAACTGAGTAAAAACGTCCTCTCTGTAATGCAAAAGGGCGAGTAATCCTAATGTTTCCACTGACTAAACACCCATCTCGAGAGCCTGATGTTATTTTAAGCCACTTTCAGCTTGTTCTTTCAAACTAAAAATACAGGCTCATGGAGAAAATAGGGGCGGGGGGGGGGGCATCATCCCCACTCACAAGCCCATGCGGGTCATCAGTGGTAGATTGGTCGGTTTTGAAGAGGCTCTAATGCGGCTCTGCACTTTAGAAAATGAAGTCATAAAAATGATTGGTGGCTTCATTTTTTTTTTTTTAACTATTCTGTGTTTGCCCGAACCTCCCATCACCCTGCAGGGGAGCTTTTTGCGCAGGCGCCAGTGAAAGAGTATCCCGGCGTCGCGGTTGAGACGGTCAGCGACTCCAGCCGATACTTTGTCCTGCGAATACAAGATGACAACGGTGAGGAGGTGGATAACACCGGTGGGTTTTTTTTAAATCTGTTGTTTGTTCACACCAGCTCCAAACCAAATGGCCTCATCTCTGTGTCTGCAGGCCGCAGCGCTTTCATCGGGGTCGGCTTCGGGGACCGAGGGGACGCCTTTGATTTTAACGTGGCCTTGCAGGACCATTTCAAGTCAGCAACGATCCATTGATTTTTACAACAATTTTTTAGCTGAGGTGTAAAAGCGGGTCTGTGTCGAGCTCCAGCACAACTGGATGGTTTGGTATTTCTCTGCAAAAGCCAGTTTTTAGCGAGCCATTGAAACCTCTTTGCATTTGATTTCACTTTACAGACAAAATTAACAGTCTCTGCGCAAAATGTTGTAGAAATATCTGTTTGGAAAACTGCCTGCTCTAGTGCTCCTTTAAAAGTGCTGAGAAGCTTTATTTATTTCTGGAACAATGCTGATGCTGTGTTTCACCCCTGCAGATGGGTGAAACAGGAGAACGAACTCAGTCGAAGTGCTCAGCTGGGGGATTCAGGACCAAAGCTGGACTTGGGCTTTAAAGAGGGACAGACCATCACGCTCAACATCGGGGTAAGAACCGGCTCGTGGGACACCAGATTGAGACCAAGAATGTAGAAAGTGATGGCGATGGAACCAGGTGGTGGCGAACATCACCTGGTTCCATCGTGGTGGTGGTGGAGGTTTGAGTGTGCTAATGATCCCAGGAGCTGTGTTGTCGGGGGCAGCAGACCCTGCTAGAGTCTTCCATGGCAAACTGGTCTTGGGTGAAGGGTCAGACAAAGAATGGTCCATAAAGATGCATATGGGTAGAAAAACCAGAGGACCAGTGTGTCCTGCCTGGAGGGTTACCGGGCCAAGTCTGGGGGAGGGGCCTGTCGGCGAGGGGCCTGGTGGCCGGGCCTTCGCCCATGGGGTCCGGTCAGGTCCGGCCCGAGGCAGAGACATGGGTCCGTCCTCCCGCAGGCCCACTACCTGCAGGAGGAACCATATGGGTCTGGTGCATTGTGGATGGGACGGCAGGCCGCTGCTGCCCCCAGAGACCCGGACCCGGACGAGCGGAAGAAGAGACGATCGTTATGTATTAAATGTTAGAAAGTAAATGCTGATTGCACAATGAAATGTAGGATGACGACGCCACTGACATTTAGACTGGTTCCCCCGCAAGCTTTTGATTTACGGTGCAGTTCCATCTGCCACCGAGGCTAACGCTACTTTAGCTGCTGCTAGCAGCCAGAAAAATAAACCAGCAGTAAAATGGAAGGAAGAGAAACATTTAATTCATAATGACAAGCTGATACATAAAACTTGTCTGGCACTACTTTTTATGTCCATTTTTTAATACTAATTTTGCCGTCTTAGTTGGCTTTGCATTTTCTGCATTTTCATTGTTCATCAGCCTTTTGAGCTCAGTATTGGCCGCTGCCATTTACCTCAAAATGCCACTAATCTTGCTACTTTATTTGCTTTGGCACGATTGATTGCATTTTACATCCATAGTCATAGATCAGCTTGGTGGCTAAAGGGGTCATGACGCCATCTACAGGCGACCAAATGAAACCCACCATTGCCTTAAATGACGTTACAGATTTATCCGGGTTTGAGTGTTGTAGGACACATTTTGAGTAATGTCGACACAGTGTGTAACATTATATAAAAAATTGTTATGCTAATAGTCGTTTGGAGGATGTGACTTTGTCATTTTCTTTCTTCATTTTGTCCAACTTTAGCAAGGGAAAAAGCGGGACAAACCCCGCCCACAAGGTGCAGGAGGGTTTGGACTCCTCCCGCCACCACCTGGAGGCAAGATAGCCCCGCCTCCTTCATCGGGCTCATCCAATCACAACACCGTCGCCCAGATGGGGAGCACAGCTACAGGCGAGTGGCGCTAAAGGTGTTCAAGCTCAAGCAGGCAACGTCTCGCCGACAGTGATCAATGCTAGAATGGAATTTAAAATGAAATGGAGCAAATCGGCTTCTCTCCAGTTTGTGACTGTCGTACCTGACGGCGCCGCCCGAGTGACCCATTTCCTTGATTATCCTTTTAATTGGTGGCTGATTGATGTCTTGCCTTTCGGCTTCAGGCTGGACAAAAATGAGAGAAATGTGTGCCAGCCTGTGAGCTGCTTCTAATGAGGTCTGTTTCTTTTTTCCACTCCATCGCTCCTTCAGGCTGTCTGCTGGAGCTGGACAATAGTAACTCGAACACAGTGGTGCAGTCAAATCCTAATTTAGACATCTGGGGAGACTTCTCTGCTCCTGCAAGGTAGGTGACTAATCTCATGGAAATGTACTGCAAATATGTACTGGTTGTTTTTTTAAGGATGCATGTGAAGAAGTTACACCCCTCTGTGGCTGCTGAACATCTCATGCTAAACCACATCTACCGCACCTACTTTTGGCCATAACTTTATTCTTGGAGGTACCAGGTTGCCCGATGTTGCATAATCATTCACAAGAAGCCATGACAAACATACAGCTTTGAAAGAAATTTGAATGCTGGTATGATTTTAAGAGTTACTGCTAATTTGTAGACACTCTAACCAGCTTCTGTTCAGAATCGCCTGCTAATTGGTACAGTTTACCTACATAGCAATAACTTCATATGCTGCATACTGTTAACTACATATTCAAGCTTCATGCACTACACTCATTTACTTTGTGTACTACATATTCCTACTTCATGTACGACACTGACAACTACATAGTGTCTACTCCACATTCACGATTCATGTACTACATATTGTTTACTACGTATCTTATATCCGAATGTCATGCACTACAGAGTATCTGTTACATGCATACTACATGCTCAGACTTCAAGTACCACATACTATCTCCTACTAAACAAGCTCTTACTCTATCAGACCATTTACTCTGAAATATATTGTATACACATTTGCACCAACCAAAAGTTAAATTGCTGTAAAATTTACGCTGTGCATCCTTCACAGAAGCACCATGACAACAAGGGTCTTAGCTTAGAAAATGTAGTCTTTTTTTTTGTTGCTAGCCTGATAAATCTCCCAAAATGTTATAAATTTCTCAACAAGTGTTATTTGGCTAAACTGACCAATCATCAGGAATCTACATGGTTTACTTCTTGCGACGTTTTTTAAAAGAAAAAAAAACTTTTTAAAGTTGCTTATTAACACTTGTAGAGCGAAGAATAACATGTGCCACGATGCATCGTCGGAAGCGAGGCAATGCATTGTGGGGCAGTTGAGTATGTCCAGTCTGGTGCATATCAGGAGATTTCCTGTGTGCTCAGCCTCGGTGAGTCTTAAAGAGGCAGCGGCACATCCAACCTTCAAAAAGGACGCTTATTTAAGCTGCTTGTATCTACATTCTTGTTTTTGTCACTTACCAAAGCTGGTGAATGTAGTTGATTATCTACTGGTTAATCTTCTGGCTCATGCTTAGGAAGTTACTGTTCCTTACATGAGGGATAGACACACCCACTTTCTGATAACTTGCTGCAAATGAGGATTCTTCAATTGTTTTATTTTTTTCCCCACGCTATCTTTCATTTCATGTACCATTCTGTAATCAATGGAGTGTTCTAAATTGTTAACTTCTGCAGATCAACAAGGCTTTTAGTTCCACATGAAAAGTGACATCAGTTCCTGTGTTTCCAGCTCTGTTCCGCCGCCACCGCGGCCACAGAACACCGAAAACTGGATCCAGTTTTGAGTCACCGGCGGCTACGTGGGTCACGATGTCCATCTTCACCTGCATCTTCATCCGTAGCTTCCTGTGCATCTCACTGCGAGTAAATCCCACACACACGGGCCCCAGCGCTGGGGCGAAATGCCGCGGACCCGTAGAAATGATTCCTGGCATCGTTTCACCGAGAAAGCATCACGGCTCTTTTTAATATTCTTGGAAGGAATTAAAGCATTTGAGCCGTTAAAGCCATCACATGATATTTCCAGTAACAGCGAAGGGCTACGTGTTCCCCCTCATGCGTGTCTGCGTCGCCTCATCTGTCGGCGGCTCTTGAGCTTTATCTTCAATCCGGAGTGTTTTTTTGTCCGTCGAACGGCTCCCCCTGCAGTCACTGCAGAGCGGTGCGGCTCAAGGACGGAGTCGCTTGCGACATATCTTACTTTTAATAACAGTGCAAACGGTAAAAAAAGCTGCGCTCAACTGAAGGCCACTTTAAGTATACAACATAAGCAATGGTTTTCTTTCATGCTGCTCAATTGGTCAAATTTTGTCAGTATTTTTTTTAAAATGAAACTTGAGATTTAGAAGCATGTTAAAGTCTTTAGGAAAGAAGAATTTGAGACAAAATCTTTCACACATGCGGACGAGAAGCCCATGAAATGACTTGTTTTCAGCTTTGTACTGAAGACGGTTTGTTAATCCGAGTACATCCAGATTTCTGACAGCGTGGGTGGTTTTATTACACGATACGACGGTGAAGGAAGAGATTCTATTTCAAAGTGTTCAAGTTGATTTGAGATGAGAATTTCATTCAAGGATCAAGATTTTCCGGTCACCCTCTTCAGTCACCTTAGCAGCAGCATGTCAGGGCTCCTCAGTTCTACAGAAACGCTCAACTCACCCAAACTAGGATTCAGTAAACTGTGCAGGATACAGAACTGCAACACAAACATTCCTTTCTGAGGTATTTAAAAGATGAATTTATGTGAACAACTTTTTTTTTTTTTTTTATGGTCGCTTGAAGCTGTTTGCTGCAGTTAAAGAAATTTAAATAAGCTAAAAAAAATTAAATATTACATATTGCGCATCTGACGTGGAATGATGTGGTAAATTTAAAACGCTGAAAATATCTGCACGTGTCCTTTAAGCCTGTGCAGATTAAAAACAAACAAAAATAATTCCTCGTCAAAAATTACCCACGTGAATTAGTTAATTCCACTCAACAAGTGAAATGAATTTCACTTTTCTGATATTTAATTCAGAGGGCAGCAGTTACATCCACAGTAAACCGACGCAAAAGACTTTAGGTGTAAAGTCTTGCTGCGTCTTCAAGATATTCGCCATCTCTTATGCTGTTAATGAGTAAACGAGAACAAGACTTACCACTTTATTTACTGCTTGTGCCCTTTTTACGCCGCCAGATCATAATTCATGTGAATGCAATCAATAACCGCAGTTTATCTGCTTTTTTTTTTTTTGGAAAATGCTCTGAGGCTTTTTAAAAAGCAAAATATTCATGATGCCACAGTTAATGAGGTTGATTCGTCACCATCAGCACTGAATATGTCATATCCGTGAATAGATCTTGATTAGTGGAATGTGTGAAGTACAGTAATGGAGGATTTAGACGTGATGAGGAAAAAAAAAAAAGATACTTAGGATTCAAAGGAGTGGTTTATCATTCCGGATGGTGCGGCAAATCCGTCTGTTCCAGGGAGTTTTACGCAATTCCACTGGAAATGGAAGAAAACTGTCCAAATGCAACCATATCTGGCCGCTGGCTCGTCTGAAACCCACCAACAACACATCTGGACCTGCTCCTTTAATTTATCACAATACTCGGTGATGTCCTACATAAGTTGTCTTAAAGAATGTTGTAACTGGTCCAGTTGCTAACCACACGAGTGGCTGCGTTTGCATGCACACCAGCGTCCCATTATTCCAGATATACGACATTATTTAGAGTCTGGCACAGCTGATGTACACGATGTGGTCCATTTGGACTCCTAATGAGGCCTTATTCTGAATTAAGCATACTCTGATTGAGACATATGAGATATGCTGGTATTATTCTTGTTTTAGGAGCAACTATCTGGACACGTGTACAGCACACTGGAAACCCGGCGAGACTGTTTACGGCGTCCGGTTTGCAAAGCTGAGGTAGAGATGCAAGTCACAGAGGAAAAATCCACAGTTTCGGTCGGAAGGAGAAACGCACCAACTTTTAAGCACTACGGAAGATGGAGGCTGCATTTGGAAAACTATGAAACGATGAAAAAGTCCCGTTTGATGAACCGGCTGGTATGTCTCTGACCTGCCGTGTCAGGGCATCGATCTCCATCAGCTCCGCCTGTAAACGGGAATATTAGTGGAATTTTGAAATGCCATGTAACAGCTTAATGGGGATATTGTCTTTTTTTGGAATAAGGGCAAAAAAAAAAAAAAAAAGACCAGGATGTGTGCATGCAAACGTAGCCGGTGTCGGGACCGATGCTGAGAAAAAAACCCCCCGAAACCGCTAATTGTCTTCTTTCATCCGATGAATGTCTTAACGGCAGCAAATGATTCGTCGAGGGTGGCGGCTACTCGTGGCGTTGACATGTGAATTGTTTGAACTGTGAAATTTGACTGCAAAGAGTTGTGAGGTTTACTGCGATCGGATCACACAAACTGCGTTTATCTGATACGAGGAGACGAGGCTGGTTGTTGTGACTTGTTGCATATATGTGTTGTGTTTACGTTGCTGGCTAAAATATGACAAAACGTCTCCCGTTTCTCTTCTCATTCCACGCTGGCTGCAAAATCACTGGACTAACACCTTTTGATTAATTTAATGAGAGAGAGGCAATAAATCCTTTCAAAAGGACGTGTGAAGTCTCGTCCTTCCCCCCCGCTCATTTGCACAAAAGTGATCTCGGGTGTGAACGTGAACAATAAATTTTGCGTCCCTCAATCCAGAGGTGGAGGCTGCAGCTCCGGCTTTACTTACATGACCTGTCGGCTGAGTCATCCAGAAACCGGGTGGCTCTAAATGTGACTTCGCAGAGTCGGGTTCTGAGACAAGAGGCTCATAAAGCACCGCAGTGGCAATGACGTGGCCTCCTGCCACCGGTGGATAGAAAGCTGCCGCCCGGACGCCTGCGCTGGACTCCGGTGACGTCATTGGCCGCCATGGAGCAGACGGATTCATTACAGATTTTAAAAGCGCGGGTTGGATGGTCGGCTTGTCCACCTGCTGTTTCAACCACTTTTACTTAATTATGTTTTAGCCCAACCTACTTTTCTGACAGGGGAAGGTGGGCGCTTACCTGCTCGCTCGCTCTGCTCCTTACAAAATCACCTGCAAATAAAAAAGTACTAAAGTTGGTACCCTGTTTAAAATAGAGAAACAGAATGTCATACTTGGGCCAACACAAATTAATTGAAAATGGCACAAAGTAAGAAATGTCAGTGTATTTTTAAAATTGTATGCCATTTTTGAATTGCTGAAAGAAAAAAAGAAAAAAAAACACCGTCCGGAACATCTCACTATGAATTAGGGTTCGCTGGCAACAGGTTCAGAACACGACTGGATGTTCTGTGATCTCCGGCCGCCTCAGAGGGCCAAGCCTTAAAAACCGACATGATTCTGTCGTGAACGTCATGTTTGATCTCCGTGGGACTTCTTGTGGTTGAATAAATACAAAAATAAATGAAGCCACATTCCCAAAAATATCTTTGAACGTCTCAATGTGCTTACATGCGGGCGCCCCTTTACATGAATCATCTTCCTCTAAATTCAGTCAACACTAATTTGATTTAATATCTTCAGCTAATTTGACAGTTTTTCTAACGCTGCCTCCTTCTATAAAGGAGGCAGTGAGATGAAGCAAGTCGCCCAAGTCGCGGTGGCGGTGAGAAACGCTGCGTGAGGTCAGGATGTGACCTCATCGAGCAGCAGCTTTTAGCTCTGCTGACAGACAGAAAAAAAAAATGAGCGACAGACAGCTGGACGGACCGAGCGAGGACCTAAGGGGGCCGCCGCAGCCGGGTTCGCTTCTCCCTGTCCGCTGAGCCGCAACAGGGACCCCATTCATCTTCCTCTGATTCCCCCGTCACCCCGTCTCCTGGCATTTTTAGCTTTCTGGCACCGGTCCATGTGGCTGACGGCACAGAACATCAGATCACGCGCTCGCCGATCTGTGGACCGATGCGCCTTCGTGTGTGTGTACTTGTATCGCTAGTTTTGTGAGTGCCAATTAGTGTTTAACACCATGCAAGTGAGGGTATGTTGTAAAAGTTAGAGCTGGGTTTAGAGTGGACTTAAGTTAGGTTAGGGTTAAATGTGTGTTTCTGCACAAAAAAAAAACGTGTTTGTGCAAACTTGTTAGCTTAAAATGATGCTTTGGTGTGTGTGTGTGCGCGTGTGTGTGTTATCCCCCTCTCGATCTGGGTCGCCTCCTGCTCTGTAACCCGCGCCGAGCAGAGCGCGACTCCGACCCGCCGCCACGCGTGTGTCATCTGATGGATTCGCTTGCATCGGCGTCGCGGCCAAACATAAATCGCCGAGAGATTCAGGGCTTTTAATACACCAGATACCCTGGCGAGATCGGGTTTCCCTTTCCAGAGAGGGCTCCCATCAGTTATCATCGTGGGGATGATGTTTCAGATTTAAAAAGGTTCATCCCGTGGCTCCGGCGCGCTATTTAAGAGCAACATATGGGTTTAGAATCAGCGATTGTGGTTAATGTTCAGTCGGGCGCTTGCAAAAGCGGCTGATGCACTTTGACCGTCCTGCTGGTGCAGGGATGTAACCCGCAATCTTCTGGCCTGGAGTGCTGCTCCAACACTCGGGCCGCCGTCCCTCTCAAATGTGTCTTTATGCCGCGCATAAGTGGAGCTGCAACTAACAGCTACAGTCAGTGTCAATCTGTCAGTCGTTTTTTTTTCAATTTACTGATCAGTCCTTGGGTCCATAAAATGGACGAGACTGGTGAGAGGTGTCCATCAATGCTTCCCGAAGCCAGAGATGATGCCCTCAAATGTCTTGTTTTGGCCACAGTCCAATGATATTCAGTTTACTGTTACAGAGGCGTAAAGAACACAGACAACATTTATGTTTGATGAGCTAAAATCAGCGAACTTGTACTTTTTTTCCCCTTGAAAAACTGCCTCCCAACTGATTAATGGAATATCAAAATAGCTGGTGAATAAAACTCCACAAACTGTGACACTTTGTTTTCGGGTAATGTGCTCAAACCGCAGACGGTATACAGAAATGAAGCCAAAATATCCGGGATATGTTTGCATCGCTGCTCTGGTGATGTCGCTGAGAGCCATCGAGGTGCCGCTCAACTCAATCATGAGTGATCACTTCATTTTTATGGTTCGAAACAGACAAAAATTTATTATATATGGGAACAAAAAAAAGATAGTGTGCCATGCTGAAGATAAATTTCCATCTGGATCTAATGTGCTGACCATGAAACCAGAAATCTCCTCAGTTGCTATGGGTGTCTCTATGGGTGTCTCTATTAAAAAGGTATTAAAGGGCTCAACAAAGAACTAAACGTATAAATATATGTCACCAAGGTTTGAGGTCTAATCTTCATAGCTACATCAGAACTCCATAACAAAAAAACAAAAAAACAGACAAGTACATTTTTATTTAGCTTGAAGTTTTGATGACAAGTATCCTGAGCCGGCAGTCTGAGCCAAAATGACGTACACAGTAGAGGAGGCGTCACTCAGATCCAAATGAAGCGCCTGTTTCTGTGCTTCGTGTATGTTTGTGTTTTGTATTTTAAGATGGATCCTGAAATATCTTCACAATCATTGGACAGCTTGAATTTCATACACATACGCTCTAAATAAACTGCTGGTTTTGGTGATAAGTGCGTCGCGTCAAAGAATCCCTGACAATAATGTGGGGTGCCTGCAGCGCCTTCACAAACCAGCAGAGGGCAGCAGAGCACATGCTAAAAATGGAGCGCCAATGCAGCTGAGATGTCCTCACTGGATCTGGCTTGGTTTGCGTGATACAATGATAACTTACACATTTATAACTTATCCACTTATACATAATACGATACACGAGATAACTGGCGAGATTTGACTGAGGTTCTCGCTCAACCTCGCTACCTGAGTCGTAAACCAGGAGCTGACGCATGACTGAAGGGGCAGCAGGGATCAGCAGCTTTTTCTCCCTCCATTGAAGTGTTTAAGATCACGTGGTTTCTGGCAAAGAAATTTGTCACTGCTACCGTCTCATGCTTGGGGAAAAAACTGTGTGTTTGTGTGTGTGTGTGCGTATGTGTGTGTGTGTGTGTGCGTGTGCGCTATGTCTGTAGTAAAACACAAAAATTAAGACCAGTGTCATTGAAGGCAGTTTTAATCGAAGGTGGAGCCACAGATTCAGTTTACAAAGTGGAAAACTCAGAAATGTTAAGAAACTTTTTATGACTAAAGACACCATTTTTCTTTGATTTTTGCATTTTTTGGCCACCTTAAGATTTTTAGCTCGTTAGATGTATAGGATAATAATTGGAATATTTATTGTCATGTTTTATTAGGCATATTAGGGATACGGGTTTCGCTTGATGGCTTACATCTCCGGCTCCATCTCGCCATTAGAGGATTGGATCCTAATTTGCATTGTGTGTGTGTGACGCGGGACGAACCCCACAGTCCTCGCAAAGAATGTCAGTAAAATCGGAGGAGTTTAAGGACCCTGATGAATTATGCCCCCTATCACATGGATCTTTAAATGAACAGTATTAATGATTTCAGTCTTCAAATGGGAACCTGACTAATACTTTAAGTAGCAGTTTTTAGTACTTTGAAAATATTTAGCTCTACAGAGGCATATTTATGCTTCATCTGAGCTTTTTTTTTTTTTATACCTTCCTCGCAATGCTTCAGCAATTCAACTCAACACCGCAGTGGTCACACAAATTTTATGCAGGATTCAGATACATAATTTTTTTTTTAACTAATTCTTATTTTGGATTTATCTTCAAATAAACTGTATTTCACTAAATTTGTAACGGATGCAGCACACCGTACAGCCACGAGAGTTGGTATTGACTTTAATTAAATTGCGGGGGGGCAGTCGGTGGGGGTTCTGGTGGGCCCTGCCCTTCCATGGACAATGGGAGACAAAATGGCGGGCAGACTGAGAGTCTGGTGTGTCCCGGCTGCGGCCCTGCTGTGGTCCCTGGAATTGCGCTTGCCCAAAAGGCCCAGAGGGGCGCGACCCTCGGCGCCGTCTTCTCTCCCTTCTCTGGGCCCCTGGCATAAGCAGCTCAATCGCGCTGTCCGACGGGGATGGAAGACCACAAGGAGGCGAGTTCATCTTTGATAGAGCCAGCCAAACCATTCACTCCGGTTGGCTCTGGTACGGAAGTCAATGGAAAAAATTGCCCGCACGCTGGTCCCCCCCTGGCACAGATTCATAAGCTGCATTATGAGCTCGGGCTGCGTCGACACCTTTAATAGCTCTGCTGAAAAAGCCTGGAACGACGAGCCGGCCAGAGTCCGTCTCTCCCACTTCACGGTTCCATGTTGGCAAGCGCTCCCCATCAGGTGGTTGATGGTGAATGTCACCGAGGAGGACGGGCAGTGGGGCTGTCGGATGGATCAATTCTGAGGCGAGTATTGCATCGTAATGTTACTGAGCCCCCGCCAGGGCTCAGGTGCCGTGGTTACCTGCCGGCTGGGGCGGCTAGCGCTGCTAACACCTGCTCGGTGGCTGTTGAGGAGCCTTGCTTCCGATCAGTTGAAGAGAGTTTGCGGTGAGGGGGAGGGCGTTTCAAATCTTGGCCAGAAGGCACTGTAATGGGTATGTAGAGGACCCAGGTGCAGCCAAGATTGTAGGTAATGGCTTTTCATTCAATTCTGAGTAGACAAAGGAATATAAGTAGGTTAGTGATTAACTAGTTCAGTTCTTTCTCCTGCCTGATGACGCGAACACGCCTGGATTCCAGCTGGAAGCTCGGGCTTAGTGAGCTGAACCAGGAGACGTGAGTTTGTGTCGGTTCTGGTAAACACACCGTTTGGTTCACAGGTGTCCAACGGTACCGTCTTGGATTGGACCGGTGATGTTGTCATAGAGACAGATAATTGCAAAACAGTAAAACTGTGTGTGTGTGTGTGTGTGTGAGTGTCTTTATACTGGTTTGATTGGTGATGTAGTGCAGCTGAGAGAGTTGAGCAGGTGAGCGCGGTCCGCCGGTGAGGTGGGCGTGGCCGAGAGCGGCGAGGCAGCGGGAATGGAAATGTACTGAATGATGTGGCAATGCAGAACTGTGGAAAACCCGTTTACGGGTCAGATGAGTTGATAAAGCCACTGTGGCTGTGGTTGTAACTTTCCAGAGTTCCTGTGCATTGTTTTGACACCAAGTCTTTGGATTCTTGCAAAAGAGTATTTTTTTAATTGGATTGCATCTCCTCACCCGCCCCGGAGCATCGCGCTCCATTCGTTGCTCCGCTTTTGAGATTGAACTGAAGGAACGATGCACTCTTACAACATCTGTTTATTTCCATGTATTGATTGTGTTATTTATGATGATGTGTGTCAGTTGTGTTGACTACTGTTGCAAACCAAATGCCCCTTTGGGGATAACATAGACTTTGCAATCCGGTCCAATCCGGCGGGTCTATTTCTGGTCTAAGTACTTGCTGGCATCAGCCATGTTCGTAGATCTGTGTCAGTCAGTGATACATGTTCAGTGTGTCTGTGCTGAAACCCGCCGGTGTGTAACTTGGCTCATCGGGAGGTTGAGGCAACCGAAGCTGTGGACATCAGCTCATGCGTGGTGCTTAGAAGACATAGTGTCAAGTGGATGACCATGGATCTATTTTTGTAAAAGATGTAGGTGATTTATTCACACTGGTGTATAATCTTACAGAGACCTTACTAGGCATGTACAGCAATGTACAGTACTTAAAAAACAAAAACAAAACATATCATCTTTCATTGTACTTTTTAAAGCTTTGTGAACTGCAAATGTCTGTATAGTTGCATACTTGTACACCTTTACACTATAACAAGCCAACACTGAAGTGTTGTAATTGTCGCGTGAAAATAACTGTATATAAAAGTGATATATCTTCACAAAACCAATTCGGTTACGTTTCTTCAAAGTTGTACAAAAATGTTACACAGAAATCGCTAATAAGTGCTGCTGACTGGGACCTTGGCTAAATGCTGCTTAGCTGCTAATGGAAACGTTAAACTATTAAATCGTTTCCAAGTGTGTCAGGTTGACATTTTAGGGCATTGCGTTACCTGCTGTTTTTTTTTTTTAAACATTTGAAGCCAAGCCAAGAAACTTAACTGCGCGTAAACTGGACACCTCAGTTTAGCCGCAGACGTGTTTATAGCCGCACAAACCGGGCGCGACAGTGCGAGCGGCCATAACTAACTATGATGCACTCAAAAGTCTGGATGCAAATATAGATACAGGAGACGCAGGTGGGTCAGTTTTACAAGCGTGACGGCGTTACTGCTGAATATATAATAACATGCAACGCTTTAGCTGTGATTTTCCGTTCACTGGAGAAGTTCTTCGGTAAATGTTTTTCATTTGTTCGCAAATCACACCCCAACTGCTGTTCTGAAATTCTTTTTTCCTCTATTTTCTCAGATAATGTTGCGTTAATATGCCACAGTTTGTCTTTCCCATAGTTCTACCCCTGCACCTCTGTGTGTTTGAATGTAATGAGCATGCAGGGTTTTACACCAGCCGACCGCTCCAATGTGTTTTAACACATTCTTATTTCTGACTTATCAAATATAGATGCTAGATCAGTGGATGAACTCTTCAAAATATAGCCTGTGAATGTTCTCACTCACCCAGGTCATGGTTATCTCAAGGAAATTGAATCGAAGCAACTGGACTTGTTTTTGTGGGCTTTTTGGGTGAAATCCACAACTTTCTCCAAGCTGGCGCCAGGTAGGAGTGTTGTCAGTTTCTGAGATGACAGGTCAGATTTTTCCATTAGCCCCTCAATAGTAAAGTTGATCTGTCTTATTCGCTCATTCAGGAGTTGGTTTTGAGCTTTTTCTATGATTTTGTCCAATCTATGTCCCCTCATAGTGGAATTCAAGCGTAGGCTAGTTGGTGTAAGCCTTTGTTGTCTGCACCTCAGACTAAACCGTAAAAACAAGTCCAATTGCTTCGATTCACTTTCCTTGAGATCTTCAAAATATAACAGTCTAGGTATCTATCCAGAACCAGCTTCTAACGTGTCCCTTGTCCATTGTGTCTCGAAAATAAAAACATATTGCTGCTCCGCGACAACCATGTTTTAGCGTTGTGGTTGAGGTCTGGCCAGGTTTTGGCACAAAATACACTCGGCGGGAAAAATGTCCTGTCGTTGTCGCGGTTACAAGGGCAGTTCTCACGTCACAACCTCGAGTGTTTTGTCAAGAGCAAACCAGCTGCGGCAGATGCACGGTTGCAAACGGGACTCGGGCAGCTCATGCAAAGTCAAGGCGTGTTGGGCTCATCTGTTGCGTCTCTCCCACCATGGATTTCCCTGCCATATATGCATAAATCTTATTGGAACAACCCCGCACGTCCAAAACTGATCAGAGTTTGTTGGGTGGAACCGCTGAATAAACACCACTGAATAATCTGACCAACGAACCTGCCGTGTTTTGAGCCCTTTACCTTGAAACTCTGGCTTCTCCGTGAAGTTGTTACGAACGAACTATTTTTAGATCAAGCGTTTACTCATTTGAACTGTTGAAAACAAGATCTTGATGGCTTGTTTTAGGTTACTGCACTCATGCGGATGTAAAACACAGAAACCCCATCTGGAACCCTGCAACCAGACAATGTTTCCGTTTTAGCCTCGGCAATTCTTGGCTTGGCTTTATTGCAGCGTTCGGAGCTCATCACCACAGTGGCTGCTTGACAAGCGACAAAAAAATATGCTTTTATGCTAAAAAAAAAACAACGTTTGACAAGTTTGATAATAAATCAACCTAGTACGACCTTAAGCTAACACATATTTCTTGATGAAGAGTCTATAAGCCGGCGGAGTGCCTGGTCTCTGTCTAACGCTCTCCTCTCCCCTCCATCTCTTTCACGTTCTTGATGGCTCCTTTCCTGCTGCTCTTCTTCCGCTCCTCCTCCACTCTCACCCGCTCTCTCTCCATCGTCCAGTCCCCTCCGAGGAATCCCAGCGCGTCCTCGGGCTGCCCGCGCAGCCGGGGCCTCGGGTCGAGCAGCGCCTGGAAGAGCGAGCGGGCCAGCGGGGTGAAGCCGGCAAACTGCGGGGCGGCGGGAGGCTGGTCTTTCTTTCCGAGCTCCGCCTCGTTCAGATCGACCGCGGCGTCCACGCCCTCTTGCCGTGGCTCCGCCCACACGTCCAGTTCATCATCCGGGCCGTTTGTGCTCTCAAACCACTCCAGATACTTCAGGTATGATCGGCAATCGCTGGCCGTCTCTGCCCAGGGGTGGCTGCCGGTCAGCATGGCGTAGGTAAGGATCCCTAAAGCCCAGCTGTCCGTGCTGGACTCCACGGACGCCCAAACTCTTCTCCGCTTGTTCTTCTCGTCCTGTTGCCCAGCATCGTGACTCACATCCTGCGCCCCTGCCCAGCTGTCCTCATTCCCTCGAGCCACCTCGGATTCAGGTGTGCAGTAGGGGGAGCTGTACCACACCTCCGGGACCCGTGTTCCTCTCGCCTTCACCTGCGACGGAACGTGAATTTGAAGACGTCCGTCATCACGTCAGCCCGCGCTACATTTTTAGACCATCAACTAATTAAAACCAAACTTGTAAGAACACTTGAGCAAATGTTACTGTGATAAAAAGCCATGTTAAATGACAGGAAAATTATATGAGGAGGTTTTTTTTTTTGATATTTTAGGGTGAGTCAAGCCCCGGCCGCTAACATGGAAGAGGCGGCCATCATCAAGCCACCAGGGCTTCGCTTCTGAGGAGCTCAAATGCAGTACATGTACTCTACATCGATGGTACAAACAGGCTGATGTCATATACAAAGACTAAAAGCCCGCTGATGGATACCATGTTTTAGACTGACCATGCCGAAGTCTCCCAGTTTGACCCAGCGGCAGGCGGCATCGCACAGGAAGACGTTCTCCGGCTTGAGGTCTCTGTGGACAAAACCGAGCGAGTGTAGGTGGGTCAGAGCGCCGCACAGCTGGGACACAACCCGCTGACAACAGTCCTCCTCCATACCAACCTGGGAGAGACAGGTGGGGAATGTGTGAGCTACCGGGAAACGTCCGATAAAGGACTGACATCAAATGCTTGAAGCACCAAATGCAAGATCGTCCGAGACGGTTTCGTGCAGGAGTTCATCGCCGGTGGGAGATGTTACCTCAGGCATGATGACGCTGTAGAGATCGCCGAAGAGGCTCGCTTGCTGAGCGAAGACGTAGTGCGACGGCGTGGAGTAGGCGATCCCCAGGGCTCTGGTGAGGGATGGATGGGTACAGAACGACAGCGAGAGGTTATACTCTCGGAGGAACGAGAAGAGAGAGGTGGACACCCGAGGAAAGAACTTCAGGGCCATCGGAGTCCCTGGAGAATAAGATTTGGAAGGTTATGGATCCTTAATTACTGGCCTACGAGGAGAAATTCCTGCATGGCATTGACAGCTGTTTCACCTCGCTTTCTGTGGACAGCCAGCATGACCTTCCCATATGACCCTTCGCCCAGGAGCTTCAGGACCTTGAAGTGCTCCGATGTGTCCATGGTTTCCAGAGACTGAGCCGTCAGGTGGCACATCTCGTCCAGAAGCTTCGGGGCAGCCTGAACACAGAGAACAATCGCGCGTTTGTTTTGATTTTCCCGCCACTGGACATTTCGACCACCCAGTCTAAGTCATATTTGAAGTTTCTCCAAATCAAACATTTGCGTCTGTCTCTTATTTTTCCGCATGTGTGATGTCAACGACTTGACTTGGCGGAGTTATTTTTCCAATTTAAGGTGAATGTGAATGTTCTTAGCATCTACTCCCCTCCCCGCCCCAGATTATTCTGACACCACATCCACACTAAGTTCCTCAGCTTCCTCTGCCATTTTGGACCATCGTTGGCTCTTTGTTCGCTCCCTCCTGGAACTACTTTCCCTCACTGCTTGACCCTTTGAATCTTTTTCAAACTACTGGCCTTTTGCCTCTTCACCAGCTGAGGTGACAGTGGGGGCCGCCATGCCGCCCGCGATTCTGTGCGCCGCCTCAGCTTCTTGCCCCGCGTCCTCTCGCCTCGCCCGCTCCGTGATTCACCGGCTTCATGGCTGCGAAATTTTCCAGGGATATTTGAGCTAGAAACGCACCGTTTGAGTGGCTTGAAGTGTTTCTTTGACGGAGCGGCTTTCAAATCAATCACGGCCGAGTGCGGTGGTGGCTGTCGCCATGGTGACGCTGGCAGCACCTTTGCATGTGTGTAAACATGTCTGTTAATAGATGCATTAAATCCTTAGAAACACACACACACACACAGTGGTCTTTGTGTTCTGTGGAGACACGTTGACGTTTCCACCACAGCTGGCAGCTTTTGGCCCCGGACCCGCGAGGGGTTCCGGTGTCACCGGGCCGGCTCATTATGTCTCATTAGAGCGCGACTCAGAACTGCGAGTGTGCTCCGCGCGGATAAAGTGAATCACCCCCGAGGCGTCGCTCGCACCGCTCATAAAGGCATTCGCCACATTTCCTGACGCAGTCTGCGATGTGTGCAAATGGTGTGGAATCGGGTGTGCAAAAAAAAAAATCAGAGGGTCAGAGGGTGGCACCAGCAGCCGCGTTGCATAATGATACTTTTTTCAGGAGATTCGAACTGAAGAACACCCCCCGCCATAGCGACCCCCCGCACCTTCTAGAAAGCAAAATGAATGCGATGGTTGCAACGGTGCGGGGCTGTTATGCAATATGATCTAAGCTCTAATCCTTTAGCTGTGTGTGTGAATACTTTTTGGTCTTAGAGGAAACTGACCTGTATTTGCATTGTGCTCGAATTACAGTATGATGCAACTATGTAACTATGCTAACTATACTGCGTGTGCCATGTACTATACACATAGTATACTCGGTACACTGTACTGTCACAGATATAATTTTAATGCCACAAAATTTGAAAGCAGACAATATATTGTTGTTGTTAATACATTGAAGTGATTTTTTTCAAAATTTAATCTTGACTGGTGTTTTGAGGGTTGTAAATTAACAGTTGTTTTAGTCCATTTTCTCGCAGTGCCATTATGGAATATACAGAGGTTTTTTTAATGCAAACTTTAAAGGTGCATATTTTTTTCCAAAATTAAATGCCTTTTAATCAAAATCCCTCAAATCGACAAAACAGATGGCGTGTTTAAAAGACTGAAATGTGAAAACCAATTAAAGTGGTAACAAGATTTTTGCTTTATTTCATACACATGACGTAAATGTTTCTGGCTAGTCCCGGTTTCCATGTGGTTTGTTTGTCTGGTTGCTATCAGCGTTGCGTTCAGGGACATGCAGCCGATTGAGCTATTCCTGCCGCCGGCCAGGTGTCAGATCAAATTGTGCAATAAACACTTACTCCACAACAGTAAATTAAAGCAGTAACTTGTCTATTGCCACTTTAATGACACAAACTCCTGACATGGCCCCTGCATCATATTTGTTGCACCTGTCTCATTTAATGGCGGGGGAGATGCCTGCTCCGACCAGTACACAGTTTTAAAGTTTTGCTGGCAGTGTAAACAAAGTCACCCTCAGACAGTGGAGGGTCCGAGGCTCAGGGGAGGGGGTGGGGGGGTGAGTGAGGTGGGAGGGGGGGTTAAAGGGGCATTCAATGAGCAGCATGGCTGACGTGTTTGGAGTCGGTTGGGTTTATAAAAGTGTAAGAGGAGGTGACGCCGACTTCAGCTGCCCAGAACAACTCCAACCGAGCGCTTTCCCGCGAGATACTCAAGTTACATCTGACATGAAGTTGGACCTGTCCTGACTATGTGTGTGTATGTGTGTGTGTGTGTGTGTGTGTGTGTGTGTGTGTGTGTGTGTGTGTGTGTGTGTGTGTGTGTGTGAGAAAGAGAGAGAGAGAGAGAGAGCGCGCAATAAATGCTCCGGTGATTTCCTCTACATGGAAGTGGACCTCTACGGACCACAAACACTGATGTGATGACTGACAAGATTGTATGCGTGCGTGTGTGTGTGTGTGTGTGTGCGTGCGTGTGTTTGCGCGTGCGTGTGTATGAATGTGCCGTTTGAGTGTGTGTGGGTATATTAGTACCCACTAACTACACACTATTTGCTAGAACTGAGACTCATCCAGAAACAAACTCAGCCTCGCGATTGTTCTCAGGATTTCAGCAGACAAAAATCTTAAAAATCGTAAATGACATTTCAAATAAATCCGTGCATGATGCCAAATGAATATCACATCAATACTCCTCGTGCACTTTGAAAAACATTTTTTTCCTATCCATTTTTATGAGATTGCAGGGGAATTACATGTAAAAACAGTGCTTAGATAATTCCTTATAGGGATCAGACACTGGAATCATCAAGTTGATATTCATGACAAAACTTTTATTATTATTGAATTAAAATTCCTCATAACTGCATTTGCGGAATTGTTTGTAGAATAAAGCAAACAAATAGTAAGTGTTGAAATCTTGTTTCCAATTGAATCAATTTTTGTTTTATTATGTTTTTCACGATTTAGAGTATTTGTGCAATTAACATTGACCTTTCATGGGTTTAATTACAAAGTATGGTGGAATAAAGAAATATTCAAACATGATATTACCGCTCATTGTGTGTATTAAGTAAAGGTCATATTAGATAGGTGACTGTGAATGTTTTGAATATAATGTTGTCAAGTCAAAAATAGTCATTTGTTGCATTGCACCTGATCATAATTTGCGAAATTATAAGTATATTCAGTACTAATAGCCAAATTGCAGATGCAGGGTCGGTTCATCCTAATCCCATTTTTTCCCCCCCTCGCTTACCTCCGGTCAATCTGATAATTTATAACAGAGTCCTTCTTAATCTGGATAATCAGACTGACAAACATGTTTTTGTTTTTTTTTCTTCTGCAGAAAACAACCTCAGTGAATCATCCAGGATAACTAGACCATCATTACCGGGATTTAATTACTTTATAAATATATTTTCTGCTACCCCCACGGTCTTGCGGTGACAGTCACTTGAAGTAATGTTAAATTCTACCTGGTACCTCTTATCCTGCAGATAAACTCTAGATTAAAGATGCTCCGTTTGGGTGTATGACCCCTTTAAATGTACAGACCTGTTTCCTGTGGTGCTTTTGGGGCCCCTGTAGTTGTTTCAACTTACTGTCATTTTGCAGCTTCGCGCTGACCCTCGGCTGGGAATCTTCTCGTCCTTCAGCAGGTGCAACAAATCCCCCGCAGAGCCTCATCTGCTGAGTCTCCCTCCCGCCTGCCGAGCACAAACGCCACGCGTCTCTGTCTTCTCCCGCGTCCAGGAAACCCTCCCAACTGCCCGACGAGCCCGATGGAGGCTCTTATGTCTGCCGCAACTTTTATCCCAAACTGATCTGTCCTCACCTCCACTCCTCCCCCGGCCTCCCTCTGCTGCTGCACTGCAGGGCGGATCCAGACGTGTGCGCGTGTGTGTGTGTGTGTGTGTGTGCGCTTATGTGCTTGTGCATGAGTACCGGCTTCCTAACGATATGGCAACAGAAATGTTTTGGGGTCTAATAATGAAGAATAGCCTCCCTCATAAGATTATGTTTAAGATTATGCTTGTGGATGAGTCCTAATATACAGTAGGTCAACGTAATGCCCTCTGAACTTCTGGAAACACGATTGTGTGTGTGTGTGTGTGTGTGTGTGTGTTCCTGTTTCCTTGCAACAATGTTGTGAGTGTGTTTGCACATTGTGGTGGCTCCTTACTTCACTACTAGACAGGTTCTAGGGTCAGATTAACTTGTGAGGCGGCAGCGCTGTAATAAATGCAATTTCTTTATTGCTCTTCATGTTACACGTGCAAACTCAAGCCTTGGTGTTTGCATGGTGGTTTTTTTTTTTTTTTTGCAGCGTGTAAAACTTGACCTTCAGGAGATTTCCTGCTGTCCAAGATGCGTAGAAATAAGAGGAGCTAAGCAATCGCTTTCAAAGTTAAAAGGCAAGCGGCGCGGGTCAAGCGAGAGCCGATACGTCACAGCGAGATCACATTTACCTGGACGACATGACGCAATCTTCAGCGTGCGTTAAACTGTCTTTCGTTCAACACTTTGTGCAAACGATTTGCTTGCAGAAGCCCTGAAACACCGGCTGTGTCGAGTTACACGTCAAAAATACTGACATTTTATGTGGCCTCTTCTGTCCTGAAACGTGCAACGCGCCAAAGGACTTAAGATGGAGCGACATAAATTTACATGAACAACAACACTAGTATACCATCATAGTTACTGTTTAATATACAAAATCATAGTGAAAACAATAGACTCGGTACATCCTGGATGTGGAAGCTGCCATCTTTTACTTGTGATGTAATTTACTAGAGTCAGAAAGTGGAGCAGAGAGTGGTGATATCAGGGTCCCACCCAACTCGACCTGGAGACGTCGGTTTAATACCGAACAACTAATTTAGACTGTTTGAAACAGTCAATAACAGTTAGAGAAGGTTCCTATTGTGTTTCCACTCGACCTACAACTCAGAAGTCCATAAATGCCTCCATGACAGCAGAGCAGAGCATCAAATAACACATGTGATATCGAATGAAACCATCTCAGAGAGAAATTTACATTATTTAAGATGCACTGAAACATTTTTGTTTCGGCCCATCTGCTAGCATGGTTGATGCTCTATACTTCAGCCAGCCACCAGAGGGTGATTGAGATCAGCTGGTCTCTCTCCTGAGGAGCTCTCGCGCCGTCTGCCGGGTGTGCGTGTGCTGTCCTCCAGTCAGACCGACCGACTGCGGTGAGCAGCAAGGCGACTTTGAATCCCACAGCAACATTTCATTAATTATTAAAACTTTTATTATTATTATACACGAGTTGACTCCCGTCCCTGCGCAGAGAGCCGCTGTTCTTGTTAATATTTATTGGCCAGCCAAGCCAAACACTCTGAGCTGCTGCTGCTGCTGCTGCTAGCGACCAAAGTCCACACGCGCTCAGTCTCTCTCCGAGGGCCGGCTTAAGTTACAGCGAGTGTGTGTGTGTGTGTGTGTGTGTGCGTGTGTGTTTGAGAGACATTATGTGGCCACATGTCAACTCACTGACATTACGCAAGATGTGTGTTGGAGTTCAGGCGTAAAGCTGAGTGGTGGTGGTCCGTACACTGCTGCGTGTGTGTTTGTGTGTGTGTGTGTCCGCCAGCTCCGTGTGGACACTTAAACCCTCAGCTCTCGGTCAGGGTTTGCGCCGCAGCAGCACCTTCATGATGCTCATCAGAAGCTGAGCTGATTAAGCCTCGCGGGAAAATGCGCGTTGTGTGTCAGGTTATGCAAACATCAGGGCACGTGAGGTTAACAGTAAGAACGACAGCGTCCTTTATCCTTTTTAACTTCCATGTGATGGTTTAGTGTGTTAGAGTACACGCGGTCCCCTGGTGAGCTATCAGCACCGTGGTTGGGGATATCTGCTCTGGATACAGTGGACCAATGACAAGTGAGCGTAAAGATTTGAGCATCTTTGACACCACATTGTGATGGCCAGACGACCGGGTCAGAACATCTCCAGAGCTGCTGCTCTTGTGGGGTGTTCCCAGTCTGCAGTGGTCAGGATCTATCAAAAGTGGTCCAAGGAAGGAAAAGTGGTGAACTGATGACAGGCTCATGGAGGCCAAGCCTCATTGATGCATGTGGGGAGTGAAGGCTGGTCCATGTGGTCCGATCCAACAGACCAACCACTGGAGCTCAAACTGCTGAAACAGTTGCTGCTGGTTCTGATAGAAAGGAGTCAGAACACACACTCATGGCGGTTTGTTGTGTGTGGGACCAGTCAGGGTGCCCATGCTGACCC
>CAAKHG010020668.1:0-21068 GCA_901007715.1 Dactylopterus volitans
TTTTTTTTTGGCTGGGAGTGTTGACTGTGGCCGTCTTTCCTGACAGGGTATGAGGGAGGAAGGTATGCGCACGGCGGAGGGTTGCTACCGGACTGTTTGGGAGAGGCTGGGCATGGCCTTCCAAACTCCCGAAGCCTACTGCGAGAAGGGCATCTATCGCTCTCTGGCCTACATGAGGCCCCTTTGTGTCTGGGCCATGCAACTAGCGCTGAACCCTTCACACAAGGGTCACGCCACTTCGCCTCAGACCGGAGCCGCAGGCGGACAGCACGGACAGAAACCGGGCGAGAGCCGGAGCGAGGACCAACGCTCACCAGTGACCTCCGAATTTTTTTGAGGCCACCCTTCTCACCCGCACACCCACCCTACAGCGTATTACTTGACGTTTTTTTTCCAGATACCGAACTCGGTTCTCTATGGTATGATTAGCTTCAGATAGTGTCAAATGCATTTGAAGCCCGGGCTCAGATTTACTGCGGCTTTCCTCTGTCACTATGAAAACCCAGTAGCTACCGTAGACTCCTGATATTGTTTCTTGAAGTCTTAACATTTCGATGAAGACCTCAGATCGCTCGATGACTTGTCATGCAGTATAGAATGATAACCAGGCAAGGGCATAGCCAATGTATATTACTAATTACGGTTGACTTTGTATTTTAGCAACGGATTGTTTACTTGCACGCACAAGCACACATTACGGTTCATGTTAGTAATTCCGTTTCCTACAAGGAGGAACGTCGTCTGTTATCGGCCATATGTAGTCAATATTGTCTCGTAACAGCGGAGTAAAGCAGAGGCCCTGCGTATGAATATAATCAGATATGAGTATCTGGAGCACACGTATAGAAACTTTTTAAGTAAATTGGAGGATTTTTGTTCCCACTTCACTTATATTTGAATGCTGTACTAAGTGATGTAATATGTGATTAATAGTGTTGCAAGCCATGCCTGAAATATATATATTTTTTTTCTAATATTAAATTTGGTGCCTTCTTGCATGCTGGCCTTCATCCACAGTATGTCGATGTGACGACATCTACGATAATTTAAAAGATCCGATACTCATGACAATCGTGCTGAATAAATCACCGAAGAAGACACATTATTTTAAGTTTATGTAGCATGTGTACATTTTTCAATTGTAAAGACACGCGAAACCACTTGCAAATTTCCGATGAAGGTTTTGCACACGACAAAAGGTTATGCAGCAAAGGTTTGCCTTTGTTAAGATGAGGATCGGGTCTAGTCCCGCTCACATCCAAGATGGGTCATCAAAGTTGATGAATTCCAACCGAGTGAGATAAGCTAGAGTTACAGCGCCATCGCCATAACTTGGTACAAAACATTAAAGGTTTTATGTTCATTTCCTCTACCATTTGAAGTTCCATGTTTTGTTTCATGTCTTCTTTTTCTGTCGCATTTTACTCTCCATGTCTCATCTGTTGTATCCTCCTGATAGATTAAAAAAAAAAAAAAGTTAAAATCAGCAAATTGTGTGTCATCTTTCTGACCTTAGAGAGGGCGAGGCCGCGATTCGCCCATGTCGCGGCGTCAGGACGTCGCCACGCTCTCGCCTGGCTCCTCTGCATCAGCATCATCACACATGCCGCAAATCTGCCAAAAAGAGCCCCATCAAGTCATGTGGTCTAGTCATCAGAGTCGACCACCAGCAGATCCACACGCTGGCTGGGCCTTACTCTTGCCGCCGCCGCCACCACCTCCCTCTGCAATAGCACCCTTCAGTTTTAAATCTAACAGTGTCACGTGGTATTTTTTTAAAATGTTGTGTTTGCCCAATTCCTGGCATCTGTTTCTAGTGTGCCGTTTTTTTCTCGGCTTTACAGTGTCGGCACAGGTATGAAACTTGTTAAGGAAGAACAGAGGAGAAACGCCTAGTAAAAGAGCCTAAGGTCGTGGACTTTATTACGCAAGTCACATGGAGAACAAAAAGCGACGGCTGAATGTCAGGAATTCACATTAAGAGATGCAAGCGGCAAAAAATTTGAAGTTTCAAACAAGGGGGTGGGGCAGGATTTTTGGAAATTTACAATGAGCTGCTAAGTTGCAGGTGCCACGTTAAGTCTCAGTCCATTTCTTCTTCTTTTTCTCTGTCTAGCAGCATTCCTATGCTTGATGCAGCATCCAGCAGTACTTCTTTGCCTTCCCCTGGAGGATTTCTAGGGCCCTACGCCCTTTGCAGCATTTCTCTGCTTCGCAGCATGGGCTTCTTTCTCCTCCCCCCGTGCAGTCCTCTTGCCTTCTTGTGCACTTGCACGTGGTTTCCTGCCGCCAAACTCCACCTGGCAATTCAATTCAAATGGCTTTACTGACATGAGCAGGGGAAAAGGCACTCTGGGGAGAGTTAGCTAGCGAGCTGCGCGTCCGCTCATTTCCGTCAAGCTGCGTCTTGTTCGCGCCGCTGCTTTTAAAGCCGGAGAGCGGCTGCCTCACCGACGGGCCAATCAGAGCGCTTCAATGATGCACATGATCAGCACAGGCCACGCCCCTGCGACAGATGCCGCCGACATTTTTTTTTTTTTTTATTCAGTTGCTGATTTGTTTTGCTCAGCGCAGTAACAGATGATAGGGATTGCCAAGACCCCCGAGTCCCCCACCGCCCCCGCCGGGGTCGACCAACTAAGTAGGCCGGCCAAAGACAAACAGCCAATCTTCCTCAGTCTTTCCCACCGGGAGGTGGGACAGGATTTGGAAGCTCCAATTGCGAGCATTTCCGTGTCTCTGTGGCGCAATCGGTTAGCGCGTTCGGCTGTTAACCGAAAGGTTGGTGGTTCGAGCCCACCCAGGGACGCTCAGGTTTTCCCGCATATCACAACCTGACATAAACAATGCTCAATTGAAAAAAAAAAAACAATTTTAGAGGTTTACACGATCAAAATGTCTTTGTCATGCTGTGGGACCTGAAAAAGGTCGTCGTCCCTGGGTGGGCTCGAACCACCAACCTTTCGGTTAACAGCCGAACGCGCTAACCGATTGCGCCACAGAGACTTGATGACACGCGAAATGCAGCGGAGATGGTTTAATGTTAGTAACAGCGCATGATCACACAGTTCATGCTCAGCGCTTCATTATTTTGCTTGGTAATTCAGAAATAAAAGAGGCGACCTATTAGCAAATACAGCAGTGGCTCAATCACTGAGTCACTTCAGACATTCAGATATGTTAACATTTTTTGACAAGATTGCAATTGAGGAAGCATTTTATTTGGCTACACTTGTTGCAATTGTGCCTCATTAAAAGGGGGAGTACTCATTTGCAAGGGGAGTACAGCTTCCCCAGAAGGTTTCTGGATCATCTGCCAAAAGCAGAGGGGCTTGTTTCTGCACCTATGGAGCATGGACACGTGGACTGGAACACATGCAGCATCATCTGCCAAAAGCCCCATCTAGTGCCCTGTCATATGAGCAGATTCAACTACCACCAACACCAGCACCGTACCACCAGTGACGAGAAGGACAGCATTACCCATGATTCCACTTTTTTGAGCGACGAGTAATCAAAATAGTTACTTTTTCCATCGTTACAATGTTGCTGCCGTTACTGACGATAAAACGTGGCGCTTTACTATATATGCTGTCCATCATGTTGTCCATGATGGATGTCATGATGGATGTCAGCCTGGCTAACATCCTTCTCTCACCCACCTCCTCCACTGAGTCCAGCGGGCAGGACAGCACTGGCCTTCCTGACCTGATCAGTGCTGCCCACCCCCCCAGCAGACAATGGTGTAGTGGATGGTAGAGGCCACCACAGAGTCATAACAAGTCCTTAGCAAGAGGTCTGCACACTCTAAGGGACCCCAGTCTCCTCAGAAAGTGTAGGAGACTTTGGCCCTTCCTCTCCAGGGCGTCTGTGTTATTTGACCAGTCTAGTTTATTTTTCAGGTGGACACCCAGGTACTTAAAGCTGTCCATCAGCTCACTGGGTAGTGTCCTCCTCTGCAGGTCGATCACCATCTCCTTTGTCTTGTTGGGTGTTTAATCCTTTATTGGGCAAGGAACCAAATATGGCAACTTCTTTGAATTTGATTTGCAGCCAAAATCTTATTTAAGAAACAAAATGTTCTCTTATATACACCAATAACACTCCAGGGTTGAAATTTTAAATTTCCAAGTATTTCAACGAGTACCCTATAAAGGGTTAAGCACAGGTTGTGGTTGTGCTCACACCAGTCCACAAAGTCGATGATGCCCGACCTGTCCTCCAACTCGTTCCCCTCTTGATACACAGCCACCAATGGCTGAAAACTTCTGGAGATGACAAGTGCCAGCTTTGAAGGTGGAGTCCAATGTGTAGAGTGTAAAGAGGAACGGTGATACTAGCGTCGACCATCCTGGTATACGGCCTGTAGGCACACTGCAGCGGGTCCATCACGGTGCCCACCACGGAGTGAAGGTGGCTGAGGATGAGCCTCTCCACGGTCTTCATAAGATGGGAGGTTGAGGCGACCGGCATGTGCCGTCTTTGGAGCCGGAACCAAACATAACGGGGGCCTTCTTCTGACTGAGGTCAGGTTGAAGATGTAGGTGACCACCTCACAGCGCTGGTCTGCACGGTGTTATTTTTCTTAAGGGCAGTCTTTTCCAAGTTTGTAGCAGTAGCTTAACAGTTATGGCGCATTTAGCGCCATCTTCTGGAATGGAGTGCAAAACATCTTTGCCATCACATACAGTGTCCAAGGATAAACCCACTGAATGATTTTATTCCTTCTTTACAGTCTAGTGTGCTTTGATGCCACAACTGTATGGAGTCATACAGTATATATGACATCATACAGAATATACGGCGCATATGTGTTCCCACAGTCAGTCAGTGCATGGTTATTTACAGGTGATGTAATCAAAGCAAGAAAAAACAACAACAACATATCAAAGCAAAAGCATCAGTACTGCGTACATCAAAGCAGATTTTGTTGACTGCGTGTCTTTAGCTTAAATAAAGTATGCAGAAGTAATTAGCCAGGAAGACACATTTAAAGCAGAATTAGCTAACATTAAAGCTTGTCTTGTCATTTCAATGGCAACGTTTCTTTTTGGAAAAAGCTTGATATTTTAAAGCGTTTGACAGATAGAAAAAAAATGTTAAACCTTTTCCAACATGTAAAACTGTAAAAGCTGAATATCTTGGAATATGAATGTTTTCCGTAGCTTTGCGTATGCCGGAGTAATTGGCTTGCAAACCTAAATAACGGACTAACGGAGAAGAAGAAGAGGGGGAGAGAAGAAAGAAGAAAAGTAAGCGTGCATAAAGTGTAAATTGTCCAATATTCATAATCAGGGCTAAAATTGTGTAGCAGGAATGAGACAATTGTTTATGTAGTAAGGTGTTAAGGTCCAAGTTTCCCTTTCCTACATCCCTGACGGCCTCCCTGTCTCCTGTGTATTTACGAAAAGCCAAATAAACATTAACTTTTAAAATTCCAACATCATACTATCACAATACCCGTGTGAAACTCAAAAACGACAGCTTTTTGCTTAAAGAAAAACTTTGCGCCCAACGTGGGGCTCGAACCCACGACCCTGAGATTAAGAGTCTCATGCTCTACCGACTGAGCTAGCCGGGCATATGGGAACGTGCGGTAAACTTTGGATATATATCTGAGGATGTGCAGCTCCTGCCATGTACTTACGGTTTTACAAATTTAAATAATTTCCGTCCTTCGGTGTCGAGGGTTCTCAAGTCTACTGGCTGTTAACAATTGACAGAATGAACAGAGGACCTTTACCGCGTTTTACTCCCACAAACGACCACCGGATGGCGCCAAATACTGACAATAGACAACGGACGGCTCGAGAAGGAGAAAGAGGACAGTTGCTGATGATTCCGCGCGTCCATCATCACTCCCTCGGCAACCAGACGAGTATAAATGGGCAGTTTAGGTAAACAGGGGGTACGTGTAGTTTCACTCTCCATCGGTGAGAAAAAAAAAAGGTTAATAGGGATAGCCGAAACCACGTGACCAAATGCGGAAATTGTTCCAAGGGGAGCGGAGGGAGGGGGGGAGAAAGAAAAAAAGGGGCGTGTCCATTATAGGGTCCGTTTGTGCAAGTCGACGTCAAGCCGGACGACTCTTAAGACGCAGGCGGGTCTCGGTCTCAGTCAGCCGGCGCTCACATGCGCGACTTCCACCTGACTCGGTTCAAATTCGAATAAGGTAAGTCGACGGGGGCAAGCAGGACCGAAACCAACTCAAGTTGACAGTTTGCGTTTTCACGCGGTAACTTTTTTTCTCTTCTTCTTCTTGGCACTAACACCCAGCGAGGTGTCCCATGTCCCCAGGAGAGCTAGCTAAAATGTAGTCATTTATAATTCATTCAGCGTCTGTGGCTGTGAACGCCGAGATACCGTAGCTGCGTGTACTGCGTGTGTTGTACCTTCTGTGTAAAAGGGGATTCTACAAGTCACTTGAGGCGTATTGGTATCTGAACGGTTGTGCTGCACGGATTGTATGGTGGCGTTTTATCGTTTATTCCTATATAACTTTACGTTGTTTTTAACCTTTCGGCCAATTACGTTGACAACACCGGGCAATGACGACAGCGACTTCCATACCACTTTCGGCCCCGCCATACGGTCTAACGGCCGCTGATAACAATAACTTTAGGGCATTTAGTTTAGACTCGTCTGAGTGGCGCGGGGGCATGCATGGGAGGCAGCTCTCGGGGTACAGCAATCGAATTCTGCATCCCAAATTTTCCCTCCAAAATGAGTGTTGAGTAGCACTTGTCTATTTCCCACCCCAACAAAACTGCATTCACCTTAATGGAGTTGGGCTTGATCGACTGTTTTCGTTTGACTGCGGATGGTTGCTCGAAAGCAATAGTGTAAGACAGAGCTGATTATAAACCCAATACCCAAGTGTATAGCTTTGGACACACATAACATGAGAATAAATGGATATGACAAGGAAGCTGTGGCGGGCCACTCAGATGTTTGACTGTATTTGACGGCCACATTGTTTGTAGACATAAAGGCTATGATATGTTGTATGTGCGAGGTCATCTTCATGGCACTGCATGATGCAGGGCAGAGATAAAGCCATGTTTAGTGTCACGAGGCTGCAGCATGGTCATTCTCACCTGGTGCAATATACGCAGAACAAGCGTCGTCTGTCGTATTTGCGACACACACAACAACGTTGTAAGGTAATGTTAACGTTTTTGTTTTTTTTGGATTCAATTTGAAGGAAAACAAATCAGTCGCCCAAAGTAACATGCATTAATGCAAAGCCGGAGAGGAGCACCGGCAGCTCCTCCCTGCATCACCGACAGTTTTAATTTGACCACTGTGCCACAAAGCATGGCAGGGCTGCAGGATTTATAACAAACACTGTTGTTCCTGTAATTGAGGTCAGTGCTCAGGCGCGTTAAAGGTCTAGCAAACCGTCCAAAACAATCGTTAAAGCTGTTTCGGATCGCCAATCACTTTCAGATGATTTACAGATCAGCAGGGTATTCAACCACGCGCACGAATCGCTTCTGTGTTTGGAGGCCACACCTTTCCCGGTTGACCTTCGAGGCGCGTGTAAATTAAGCAGCGGAAGCCGTGCAGCAACTCTTGTCAGCAGTGAAGTTTTTGTTTTGGCTGATTCAATTGAGCAATCGGCTCCAACTCCGGTTCCAGCGATACTTTTGACAGCTTACTTCCTTTTAAAAACTGTATGATCGACTAACTGACACGCATGACCCCTGAAGACAAGATCCAGTGTGTAATAATCCTTTTAGGCAAGCTTGGAACAGTGGAAAAGACACATTCGGTGCAGCACCAACCATCAAACATGCTCAAACATAAACTGTATGATTATTAAGTTTCTACAAACCTCTTACGCGTCCACTCACTTAGACATGCGCCTGTATGTGTGTCACAGCGTAACGCTCGCTGCTTTGGGTGCGCTCGTTTGCGTCCCCTCAGTAGTCTTCTAATCATAGCAGCCCATTTAGATGCTCAAAGGAGCGCGAGGTATTTCTGTTCAAAGTGGATCATTCTCCGCCGCCACACTATTCTCAGTGGCCGTGACACTGCACGTTTTCTGTTCCGCGATGCGTCACCTTTCTCTTGCTGAGTGAACCATGGCACAAGGCTTCATCTTTATTTTCATCCTTGGTTAAACTTAGCAGGTTCACAGCAGAATTATTAGAACAAGGCGGATGGTTGGCTGATCAAGAACGTTTTTCCTTTTTTTTTTTAGACCGTCGTTTTTTGCTATTTATAGATTCGACTAAATCTTTATTGGACCTTGATTTTAAGTCTCAAAGCCGACCGAGCTGCAGCCTCCTGAGTCACGTCGCCTTTGCTGCGATCGGGTGTTAGATGTTGGCGTGGTAGCTGCGAGAGTTCATCCTCGGCGCTTTGTTCCGGCCTCTCGCTGTTTGGTTGGTCTTTGTGCTGCCAACACAAGGACTGAATCACGGCGGTGCAGAAACCTGCGTCTGTGCCTCACGTCTTCCAGCAGCGACCAGCACGACGTTGGGGTGAAGCCATTGTAAAACTGGGGCTTCCCAGCTGTTCGTGGAAAGCCAAAAAATCTACTGATGTCGAAGAAAAGCAAAATTACCATAATTTTAGTATGTCCATTTCTTGTGTTGTATCTACTAGAGTGGATGGAGGTTCCATTCCTTTTAGTGGTTCTTACACAATACATGTAGAAGTAGTAATTTCATTTTTTAAATTTTTTTATTTTATTTTAAACAACAGTAATATCTGGAAAAATGGCTATTATTTCTGGAGTCGATTAATTAGACACGCCTGCCCGCCAGTTTTTTTTTTTTTTTGCTCTCGTTGCACTGTTTTGCGCACCAGACTGTGCACATCTACGCTGTGGGTTCTCCTATATTTTCATATTTACACGAAGCACTTTCGAGAGACGTGATGGACATCCTCCATCTGTGTGGAGGCCACAAGCAGCAGCCTCAGTCGCCAGCTAATCCTCTTAGACCGTTTTGTTGTTTTCCTTTTAATTGAAGTCTGTCGGGAGTCTCCGCTTCTCCTGGCTTGACTAGTACATCACATCTGTGCTCTCGGCTCAAATAGAGGCTAACCTGTGGTCGTGGATTTAGGGGGAGAAAAAAAAAACTGCCCAGGAACCTCACAGAAGCAAGCAGTTATTTCCCGGTTTTGTTTTGTTTTCTTTTCTTTTTTTTCTTCTATTGCACAACCTGTGGCTCCGTCCTTATCATCCAGTTCTCTGTTGATTAAATCACCGCTTATTGTTTTTCGGGCCGTCCTTCTCTGTCTCTCCCCGTCTATTGCGAAGTGCTTATCTGATTGTTGCCTCCGTCCTGATTTGTTTTCCAGGGGTAGTTTTGAGGTCAGAGGGCTGCAATGACAAGGCTGTGACGGTGCACGCCCAACTGCGTCGGTGCCGGACAAATTCCTGCGACATGGCTTCCGCGAAGAAGAGTAAGTTTTTATCGACTGCTCACGTCCCGTTTTGACGACTGCAGCGTTGACCAACTTCTCATTTATGGATATACCAACGTCTGTGGGTCATGTTGGGTCCAGTGGCGGGGATGCGTTGTAGATATCAGACATCTAATAATCTACCTGGCTCGGCAAGCGTCATGCGTTCAATTTTCATTATGTGGCAACAGGCCAGAAAATGTATTGCGAAAGTTGTTTTTTTTAAGAATGCTGACGAGCTCACGCTGGACTCAGAGAGGAAACCGTTTTTCTGTTGCCAAATCCACATTTGCCGCGGGCCGCGTGTCGCGTCCACACGCGGGTCCGCCATCCCTTTCATGGAAATTTCATTTGAAAGTTGATCGGAAATGTGTTTTTGGTGGTTTAAAGCCCAACCGCATTGCATTTCCAATGCACATACAGTATAAGCTCTTCTGACCAGTCAGGAAATTGTCATATTGTGTGCAGCTCTATCCTGCAACATGTGCTAATGTGCTGTAAGCCGATTACATGTAGGTAAACTTTCAACGGACCCGCGATCGACATTTCTTGAAATCAAATCTAGTAAATTGAGAAAAACACAGCGCGAGATGCTTGTATGTGACTTGCTGTGACGGAGAATCTCAAATTAACCTTTTCACCAGCAAGACAATCTGGAATCATTCTTGGAGGTGTACTTAATTCAATTTAAATTCACTATTGATTTTTTCCTTCGGGTTTGGGTTGCTCTCATTGGGAGAAAGGTTGCGTCGGCACTTGAAAGTCAGATTTCAAGTAGCCTTAGTAAATGTATTTAATCATAATCGGGATGGGTTGAATAAAGAAAAATTGTAGAAACGGGATGAAGCACCAAGAGATGTGGTAAATGTCTGAAAAATTAGTCATGTGTTTGTTTGTTTTTGTTTGTTTTTTTACTTCCACACATACACAGTTTTCCCCAGTGGAGTATGGGTCCTTGATGTCTTCAAGGACCCATTCTCCAGGCCTTTGTTCTGGTTGATAAGGTCACAGAATGAAGGGCGGTACACAGTGAGGCTCCGCATTGATTTCCTGCCGACTGTATTTTATAAAATGTATTTCTCATGTGTCTTGGATAGACCGAAAAGTCATTGGAAATGTGTTTTGCTCCTTTCTTTGACAGAGGCAGCCATGGGTTGCCATCTCGCTACTTTGATTGCTCTCCATCGTATTTGGCCGATAATACTCAAAAATACCGTGACGTGGCTCTCGTACAGTAAACGAGGCCACTCGGTCTCCTAAAAGTTTACCGGTGATCACAGAGCTAGTTGATCACTCCAAGTGTTTGCCATTGACACATTTTTGTGTTACGACTGTTAGCTAGCAAGTAAGAGAGTAGGAAAAGAACATGCAGGAGGTTAGATCTGCAGTATTTGTACAGTCGACCCGGAAGACAGGTCAGCAATGGAGCTTGATCCGAAAGCAATCGAGCGGTGTGTTCTCAGACTGCTGTTGAATTTCATAGTGTGTGTGTTCCAGCAAGGTGTGTTGATTTTGAGATTTGCAGTCCAATGAAAGATGACTGAAGTTTATGAGAAGGAAAAGGAAAACTCTGACCCATCGTTCGTCTTTATTTCTAGGTCTTTATATATTAGTCGGGGGGGGGGTGTTTATGTGGAGGGCGGGGACACCTAAGTAAAAGTATTCAGAAAAGGGTCGTGCTGATCAGCTCACAGAACACTATTATTCAGTCGAGTCGAAGCAGATATACTGACAGACAGATTAATGGAGGGACAGAAGTAGATAAGAGATTAATCTGAAATAAGCCAGTTCAGCAGGGCATGCGTGTGTGTGTGCACGCACGTTAGCGTGTGCGCGCGCATGCATCTGCTTGGCTGCGTGTGTGCGTTTTCTGTTTCTGTGTGTGTTTTCAATTTGTCTGGGATTATCTAACCCATCTAAAAGGCCACAGATCTCAGTATTGTGATAATGAGCCTGACACAGAGGCCTGGCCCAGAGCTCCGCTGCAGCTTGAGTGTCTGGTGAATAAACAAATGCATCAGAGGACCCAAATGAAAATTAGAAAGACAAAAGTCAGTGTTGCTCAAACAGAGGAAGGCGGCATTACACACATTTCTGGTTCACTGTGCGCGGCTTGTTGGCCCCTCAGTTGTCGGAACAGCTGTTTCCTATGTTGCACTTGTCTGCTGGTGATGCTGCCTTGGCTTTTTTACAAAATGTGAAAAAATCCAGCCACCCAACTGATGGGATGTGCACTCGCCATGTTTGCCTCTCGCCGAAATTATTGCAGTGCCCTTTTAGCAGGTCACCCAGCATTTACAGTAAAACATTTACAGATGGTCCAGAATATGATAATGTATGTGGTTTTTGATTAATCGAGTGGGCCATATGTCGCTCTGCTACCCACTGACCTCCGCTGGCTACCCGTGGTCAAACTCAAGTCACTCAGGCTTTTCTGCTGGTTGACTTCAGGGTCCACTTGAACTCAGTCACACGGGCCTGTGCTTCTCCTTAGCCCCAGTGAGATGGCATTGCCCCCCCCCCATCGTAGACCTGACTGCCCCCATTTGTGGTTTCCTGATGGTGGATCAAGCAATGGAATGCTATCATAGAAGGAGCATCCCACTCTAGCTTCAAGAAACTCTTTTTACTGCTTTGCTACTAAATTTAGCATTTAAAAGCGCGGGTATGCTCGTTAACAATCGGCAAGTGTCTCCTTTCCCACTGCTAGCAGACGCGGGACTGATGGCCAGCTGTGTGGCTGTTTTTGTTTTCCTGTGACTTCATGTCCATGACATCATCAGCGTGCCAGAGCAGAGCAAGATAAACAATGGAGAGGAGCGTGGAAGCCATGGAGACGGTGGTCAACTCTCGTTTTTCCCTGCACTTTCCACTTTTGTGCCTCTTTCACACTGTACAAAGTCAGCGCTGACTCGATGACATTTGAGCGCGTGGGACCCGAAGGCCGGCGGTGTTTGTCGCTGAGACGGCAAAGAGAGGCCGATGCTGTGCCACCTTGTAACCGTAAAAACGAAACCAGTAATGCCTGTCCTGCAGCTGCCAGCGTCTGTTAATTGCCCCAAGCGCAACATCGGCACGCTGCGCCGACGTCTTCCCGTATATTTTGGCGCGTCCACCCCGGCGTGTGACGTTCCCAGTGCAGCAGGTCGGGGGTGAGCCGATTTAAAAACCTGTGAACGTTGCAGAGTCATATGACCCGCGTCTGAACGCCAATCAGAGCCTTTTCCCTTCAGAGCCGATTGTTGGCGTGTTCAAGCGGGTTTTTGGTTTTGTTTTGTTTTGTTTTTTTTTAAAGCAGCTTTTGACTCCTCTGAGAGCACCTCCTATCATAACACCTAACACCCGAACTTGCCAAAAATCACACTCGCTCAAACTCACGCTGCATTTTATTTCTTGATCTTCTAGCACTTGTCAGAGCACTTATCCTCTGTACTGAGGCCGAGTTCTATTTGGCTAAAGACGTCTGGTGTATGGGGCAAGTAAATGTTGAGAATTGGCAGCATTTCATTTACGATATCCTAGATAACCTGAGCATTTTGTCATTGTGCAGGAATGTTCTAAAGTCATGCGTAATGTAGCCAGTGACAGCTTTAAACTTTAGCAAGCAGGAATTATATTTGTTTTTCCCGTGTGTTTAAGTGGCAAGTATTTTTAATGCAAGCTGCTAATTCTAATAGTTGACAATAACCAATAGTTCTATACTGCGTTGCAGTACACAACCTGATTTAATGAGAAACCTGAACAATGCTACATCACAAAAGTAGTGTTTTTTTTTTTTTTAAATGTGTAAGTACAGAGGGACCTGCAAACACTTACCCATGATTTTATCGCCTCTTGGCACAATTAGTACAAGTTGCTGGCCAGCTCCGCGCTTTCTTGGCTACAAATGGTTCATAATGCTGCTGCTAGAGGCAATGACGACTTTTTGCTGGTTCCCGCAGTCAGCAATAGAGCAACTGTTCTTTGCTGCTACCTTCCACGTCTTCATATAGCAATTTCAGACAAGGTTTCAGTGGGTTGATCAATTTCTTGGGGTGGTGCTGTGATACGGTAGCAAAGCCCCTTTTGGTTGGACTTTTGGCTTTGCAACTTAGCAGATCTTTTGCCAGCTGTACAACTAAATAGAATGAAATGGAAAAACTCTTTCAAAGCTTGATAACAAACAGCCAAGCATGTATCGTGGTTAGGGTTAGGCTTTGATTCAGGGTTAGGCTTTGATTCTGTTGAGGAAAACACTAAAATTGGAGTTTAAATGGGCAAAAATAGTAGCGGTATTTGAAAAGTTTTGAAATTCAACAAAGATGGTCTAGAAAATGGCTCCAAACAACGAATGCAACCTTTGAGCGATGCCTTTAATAACAATGTAAAAATGTATTTACCTGCAGTGTAAGATACATATAATTCAGTTGTTTCTGAATTAATTCCTGAAAATGCACATATGCTATATTGTGTGAGATTATCCTGAGGGAGTCATTAAATGAGCATCACCCACCAGCAACATTACGGGTGAGCTAACTAAGGTAGATAGTTACTCTGGTATGCTCTGGGGTTTGTTTTGAGGCATGTGCTTGCTCTGCAAATGCATGCATCTCAGCCATCTGTCAGGATGTGAGACATTTTAATTCAGGACAATAGCACGGTTTTACATTCATGTCTCACAGTTGTGCTCTCGACATTAGGTAGTTACATGTAGAATTTCTGATTTCGGGCGAGAGATTGAAGATGCGAGCCTCTGACCCGAACATATTTTACAGACCAAAGGGTATGAGGTAGCCCATTAACCCTTAAATGCTTATAGACAAAAGGGTATGAAGGCCTGTCATTATTAAGCCTTGTTAATGCAATTACATTGTCAAGGGCTCCTTTTGTGTTAACTTCTAGGCTTCATGGAAATAGCTTCTGATAGCAGTGGCTTCGAATAACAGGCCCCATTGTGGGGTGTGATGATGACACTGGGGTTAATCTCTGTGTCTTGATTTAGACGTTCATATAATCATTTTTTCAGTAGAGGTACAAATGCACCCCTACATATTCGTACTCTATACTTGAATTTGAATGCGATGTTGGGTTTTGAAATGTAATTGTTTATTTCATTTGTCATCTCCGCCCCCGAGAACATGATCTAGTCATTTGTTCAAACATCGCTATTTCTTTTGCTATAAGTAGTTTTCAAAAGAAGAGACAATCCTGGAGCATAGCACCTTTTCGATGAATCGGGAATAGTTGGAAGAATCTATGTAAGCAGCATGAGAACTGTGTCAAGATGATGTTGGATATGGGCACAAACACTGCAGCTGCTCTTTCCAAAATGTTTCTGTTGGAATTGGGTTGTAGTGATGGTTAAGTCCCTGTGGCACGTCGCAGGAAAGAACAATCTCCTATTAATAGAAAATCTAATAAAATTTAAAAAAGGAGTTTAGATACAACAGAAATAGCTGCAGTGTTCTTTGCGCTGTCTATGTTTCTCCTGCTGTTGAGCTACATGTTTGACACTGCTTTGAGGCTTTGGGAAAATGGTGCTCTATAATCAGACCAAAAGCCCTTTGAGCAGAAATTGTTTGTTGTCATAGATAATTTGGAGTACGCGGGCGATTTGGAGCGCAAGTTTCTGTTTTCTCACCGTGGGAATTAATGGATGAACAAGAGAACGATAAATATCAATGTGCCTGAGTTTAATAAGAGCACATCAAACCCTAACAGGATATAACATGTTTACCTTGTGGGCCCTAACTCCTTTATCTTGTCACTGGAGACTGGCAGGATTCCGTAATGAGATTTCACATTGGAGAATAAAGTGGTTTTACGGCGCGGACTAGCCTGCTGGCAGTCTAAGGTCGCCTGGATAAATTCAAAATTAAAAGAACATTTTTATGTGTTTTTATTGTGAAGGAGACCAGCAGATAGAACTTAGGTAAACTTACAAAGCCGATTTGAGTGTTCACCTTTTGTCCAGTGCTCTTCTGTTCACACCATGTGGTCTCTAGAAGGAATTGCCTTCGGCTGTTTAATTTGTCTTCGCTCTGTATAATGGAATCCAGTGTTTTGTATTTATCTCTGACCTTCCATGTCTCATCCCCCTTTTTCCTCCTCCTCAGGTTCTGCGAAGGCAGGAGGTGTACGCTTCTCAGAGAATCCTCCTGCTGCCAGCTCCTCATCACATGTTCATTTCGATGACAAGCTGCATGACTCTGTTGTCATGGTGACGCCGCAGGATGATGGTAACTTCATGGTCAAGGTATGCTCAACCGTGCAAGTTGTATCACATGACAGTTTTAGTTTTAGAAAACGAAAGAAAGTGACTTTTTTTTTATACCAAATATGCTCTCTTTTTCCCTCCATGTATTTTTCTGAGAATCACATTTCATTTCTGTCTTTTGTTCTCTGTGTGTTAACCTCCTGAGACCCGGACTTTTGCTTGGTGTACATTTTTAATTTCCCCTAGATATTTAGGATTAGTATGACCTAAGAAGTATAAAAACTAAAGTTTATTTTTTTGTACAGGAAGTAATTTTTGCAAAAAAAAAAAAAGTCCTCATATGAGGACGCAGGGTCTCAGGAGCTTAAGAAACTAATTTAATTTTGACATAGATATTCTGTTCTGGTTACATGTTATGATATGTTTGTATGTCTACAAAAAGTAGATAGTGAGATATTGATATATGTTAGAGATCACGGTTCCATTCTTGGACCGGTTACTTTCTCCCAATGGCTCTGACTTCTCATTTTCTTTCAGACAAATTTTGGTGTTTCTTTTAGTTCTATTTTCAAACAAAATGTCAAACGAAGCTGATATATCAACAAGAAAATCTTCCTCTGTCAAGGATTAATATTGTAATTTTTACGAAAACTAAGATGAGGGCACTAAAGTTCAAGTTGTGACACTGGATGGACAGCAGCGAATATCACACAGTGTCATGCATGATAATTAGACGGCATGACGCCGTGTGACTCGTTGCTAATTAGTGACCCCCACAGCCGAATGATTTCACCGCTTTCATGGGAGCTCACCTGCCGCTGACTTTCACATCGCTGGAGTCCTGCCAAAGAGAACCAGCACGAGGAAAGTGTCCGCGGATTAATCAGAGCTCCTAATCTGTGAGCAACTCAGAGGCATCGCTGACACATCTGAGCAAAAAGATCCAAACATGCTGAGAACTTGCATGAAAAGTGCCCCCGAGATAACTTTTATTAGTTGTTGCTGTATAAACACAATCGAATTGAACTGAACCTCATGATTTGATCTCAAATGTGTTCAAGTGGAATGGATGGGAAATCAAGTGCATCTCAAGTAGCCCACATTTTATGAAAAGTTTGCAGACTGACGGAGGTATTTTTGGTTGTCATTTTCTGTTTCTGTCTTGAATAAACGTAACCTTTTTCGTTTCAGTTGGCAAACGCAGCCACTTCGACAATTTACACTACTTATTTCTCACTGAAGGAGCCCATGTGAAGTCTAAATGGTTTGGCTAGGTATTAATACAAATACTTTGATGGCACATAAACACCCTCAGGTGGCTTTCAGGATAGCTGACCTTCTCCCAAAACTTCTGAAATCCCAAAGCAAAGATCTGTACTTGCATACTGTAACTAAGCCCCTCAGAGCATTGAAACAAATTCAAAATAATTCACGAGTTTAGAGGCCGTGTGTGCACATGTAGATGGACAAAAAACTTGGCTGTGACCTTCAATCACAGACCAGCGCTTTTGTGAGCGAGCGTGTGTGTGTGTGTGTGTGTTTGTTGTGTGTTGCGTGTTATGTGTGTGCCAAAGCTCTTTAAGCATGCTTGAGAGTGGGCACAAAGCACTGTCAGCCCTGTGTTGTGGCTCATCATGGAGCTGAGGGGGGTGGCGTTGCTATGGGAACAGTTGGGAGGGGTGATGGGGGAAGTGGGAGGTGGAGGGGGGGGCCGCTCGTGATCCTCGCAGGCAGACCAAAGATGAGGTGGGAGTGTGTGTGGGACGAAAACGGTATGTTTACAACAGCTGGATGAAAACCAGCTTTCACTCAGTAAAACTATGGGTCGGACTGTTTATTGTTTCTCGATTGCGGCGTGCGGGGCCGAGGACGGAGAGGAGCAGCTGCCACCGCTGCTTTTGTAAATCCACATTATTTGCACGACTCAGGATGTCGACTTTGACAGCCGTTCTTCCATATCAAGCAGGGAGAAGAAACAGAATTAGCCTTGAGTATTTGGATCATACCGTCCGAGAGCCCGCGGGCAACCAGATGTTACAGATATGTGTGGTTGCCTTCAGGAAACATGCAGTACATATCACAAAATAATATCGCCAACAATTTTTTAATCTCTGATTCTGCAAGCCAGTTTAATGTAAAAGAAAATTTCAAGTTTGCCCCCAAATCAGTGTTTTCCCGCCACTGCCAGCCTTGCCTGCTCATTCGGCCACATATACAATAACTTTTGCATTTAGCTCAGCTGGCTTTTGTGGTGATTGTGCTGAATCAAACAGAATTGCTGAACGTCATGCAGTGTTTTTTTATTAAATTGTTATATTTAATTGAAAAAGGTTTGTTGTAAGTTAAGTAACAGTAATTACAACTGTTGATCAGGAAAGCTCTTAAGATTTTGCATTTCAGAGCTCACGCTGGGCTCTGGGATGTTTTGATGGGCATTTTTCACTATTTTCTAATATTTATAAGCAAAGGAATTAGTGAAATAATAAAATGGAACTCTCATTTCATGGAATAATCTAATTTAATAAATACCGACTGAACTGTGAAGGTGAACTGATGATATTCAAGGTCAGAAAATGTGTGGTATTTGAACTTGTCTCACATGAATAAACGCATCTTTTTTTTCTTTTTTTTTAGTCTCAATCACTGAGGCGTTATAACTACATGAAAATTTTCAATCCAAGTCAGCAACATTCAACATTCAAACCTGTCAGTGAATGCCCGGTCTGTGGATGCGAGTGGAACTGCGCTCACAAAAAAAAAAAAAAAAAGATAATGGTTCCTCTCTGCAGTGTTCCGGCAGCGTTCCCTCGCTCCCTGCCAACTTCACGCTGTTTGCTGCCTCTGCTCCGCCTGCTGCTTTAACCAGGGGTCGCGTGAGGCTGAAACTGCAGATTGCAGCTCTGGCTGCAGGAAATTTACGCTTATCGCTCCTCGCCTGCACTTCGTGCTTGCTCTTCCTCTCTCACTGTCTCTTTTCTTCTGTCCTGGCACCTCTGCTGGGCTTCCCTCGCCCTGTGGAGAATCCCTCCTCTTTCTGACGCCGCTCCCTGTACATGTCTGATGCATCCCGCCTGTCTTTCCCTTTAGAATTTTTCAGTTGGGTAGTTCTAATTGGAGAAGTGCGAATTGCGGCTCTGCAGCAAGAGATGATAGAAAGCTTTTCAGCTTGGATTGTGCCAGCTGAATGTATGATAGTGACTCTGATGTGTGTGTATTTTGTCTTTTTGATCTCAAAGTGAAGTCAGAATAAAAAACCCCCGATCATCACATTCAGACCGAAGTGTGGCTTATGTTTTCACTTGTGTTTACACTTGTGTGATTTTTTTTTTTTTATTCTTATTTGTCCATCTGTGGACAGGATTACACAAAAATGCAGAAATGTTAGAGGTGACTGGATTAATATCATCAGAGCAAACATTATGATTTCAGCGATTTCATATGATCATGAAAATAACAATCATCAACCCACACTTCTCTCTTTGTCATACAGCGGGGGGAAAAAAATCAGCTACTGTATTTCCCTCTTAATTGCTCAATCTTTGTTCGGCTCTTTGCCTCTTCGACCCTTGAAACGCTTCCTCCTCTCACTCAGGTCGGCTTCCTAAAGACACAGCACCGCTATGAAATCACATTCACTCTGCCCGAGGTCCCGGCTCTGGGGACGGACGTGTGCCCGGCGCCGATACCCAGCCCACACCTCCGGATCACTGACATCACACCTGCGCCGGAGGGTACGTCCCAACACCCATGTCAGACTGAAAAAAACAGCACATGAACAAACGCCTTGGGGGTTGCATCTAAAATTAGGTAAAGAGGAAATGGCAACTGAAACAAAAGTTTGAAGCGGCTAGAATAGATTTTTTTTGGGGGGGGGGGGTTTAGATCAATAATGGAGAGCAGTGTCAGCTGACTCTGCTGTTTCAGTTCCCCTCAGCTCTGCTCGGCGCAGATTTTCGGCTCAGTACTTTTTGTTTCACTCTGTTGAATTTAACTGTTTTGATTCAGTCTCCACATTCAGCAGTAAGTCCAACATTCCTTCTCTGGTCCTAACCACCCCGGAGACATTCATATTGGTTTTTAGCTAATAAAATGCACCACTTTTTCTTCACTAGCTAATTACTAACTCGTGTGGAATTTGGTCCTTGGCTGGTAATGTACACGATGTTAGAGCTCATCTTGATAAAGCGCTTTCACAGGAAATCGTCGGGACTGTTAATAAAGCTGACGAGAGCAGGGCGTATGCAACACAGAATAAAGGTCTGTGAAATTTGTGTTTTATTTATCATAAGATTTCACATATATTGTGTGTGCATGGATATGGGATCTACGGCTGCTTTGGGGCTTAGTCACTAACTTCCAGTCAAGGTAAATCATAAATCTGGGAGTGTCTTTCAGACTTTACTGCAGCAGTTTGGAGCACTGTCTGCTCACAAAACGGGATCCAGAGGGTAACATTTTTCCAGTTTGATGTGAAAGAATTTGACCGTCCAGCACATAGCGTCCTGACTTCATCCCTGTCTTAACACATTTGGGAGGAGTTCAAACGCTTACTGATCTGCTTAACACCCAACATTAGATCCCAGCCTCACTAGGCGCTTTTGTGGCTGGCTGAATGGGCACAAATCCCAGCAGCGCCGTTCCGATGTCTCGCGGAAAGGCTTCCCTAGAGGAGTGGAGGCTTTCAAAGCAGCATATTTTGTAACGGCAAGTCTTGATGAATTACTTAAAGGTGCAGTTTTTGGTTGTGATGTACATCCTCATGTTCTCACCCTTGTCTGGCACATCCTCATGGGCTAGATAAGATTATAGATTTCACCACACTGCATTTTGCTTGTCTACTGTCAAAGTCACTTCACCGCCTGCCTGTGACTGATCGGTGGTGCTTAAATGCTTTACGCAAATGTGGTTTTAAAGTGAAGCTAATTGATTGGGTGTATGGAAACAATTTCTGCATATGTGCAAGGGAGCATTATCATGAAACCAAGAAATGGCCGGAGGGGCAGTCTTGCTTGTAATATGTGCTGAGGAAAATGCCCCGATCTGCCCCAGAGTTTAATGGGTTATCTCTTGTGTCCATGCTCCTCCCCTCCACTAAGTTTTAATGGGTTATCTCTTGTGTCCGTCCTCCTCCCTTACAAGTTTAATGGGGTATCTCTTTTGTCCATGCTCCACCCCTCCAACACGTTTCATGGAAAATGACCGGCTAGTTTATCTTGTTGCCACGGTGATGGAAGGGCGCTGACTACTGCCAACGGTAACCCGAAACAGAAATGCAGGGTTCTGCTCAGTTTAATGGATCAGCCCCAAAATGTCATGGCTTCATCCCTGGGCCGCGCTCCACCCCTCCACAGTGTTTAGGGAAATTGGCCCAGTAGTGTTTATATAATCCTACGATCCTAGAGAGGTGGAAATGTAATCACTTGGGGGGGGGGGGCAATGAATATTTTTTTCTCAC